>JASPKP010000510.1:20000-22500 GCA_030674155.1 Stramonita haemastoma | reverse complement strand
TGATGAATTTTTGCATGGAGAGTGTGTTGTCAATAACGACTCCTAGATACTTTACAGCACTGGATAGAGGGACTGACCTATTGCCGAATTCTATTGAAGTTGTTGTGATGAAAGACAGTTTGTGTTTGGTCCCTACAAGCATGGATTCGGTTTTATCTGCGTTTAATTGTAATTTTTTCTGTATCATCCAGTTTTGGATATCTTGAAGGCAGTAGGACATATTTGTCAAGAGAGAAGGCAGGTTTTCAGGTGTATCACTGCTTAGAATCTGAGAGTCATCTGCATAAAAGTGATGGTTGATCTGATGACGGTTAATAACATGTGATAGGGGAGCAGTATAGAGAGTAAAGAGAACAGGGCCTAGAACAGATCCTTGAGGGACTCCGCATTCTAGTTTGGTTGGTGTGGAATGAATCTTGTTTACTGCCACAGTTTGGAATCGGTTTGTCAGGTACGAACTAAACCAGGTGAGGGCAGTACATTTAATACCAAAAGTGTTTTGGAGACGGGAGAGAAAAATTGATGGTCTATAGTGTCAAATGCTGCAGATAAGTCGAGAAGAGTGAGGAGGGAGATTTTCCCTGAGTCAGAAGAAAATTCCTTCCTTCCTTCCTTCCTTCCTTCCTTCCTTCCTTCCTTCCTTCCTTCCTTCCTTCCTTCCTTTCTTTCTTTCTTTCTTTCTTTCTTTCTTTCTTTCTTTCTTTTCTTCCTTCCTTCCTTCCTTTTTTTCCTTCTTTTGTATTTCTTTTCTTCTTTCTTTCCTTCTTTCTTTCTTTTCTCTGTGTTTTTCTTTTTCCCTTTCTTTCTTCCTTCCTCCATATTTCCTTCCTTTCTTCCTTCCTTTCCTCCTTACTTCATGCCTTCCTTTCTTTTCTTTTTTTTCATTTTTGTCTTTCTTTCTTTCTTTTTTTCCTATCTTTCTTTCTTTCCTATGTGCTCTTGTTCATTTTTTTGGTCTCTTCCTAAACTTGTAGTTTTTATTTGTTCTTTTCTAGGTTAAGATGATTCTTTTGAATCTAGCTCTACACACACTGTATGTCACGTGCTAGAAAAAATACAAAATGCTACAACATCTCAAAACTTGTCACCAATCTCTCTGAGCTGTGAGTACAGCTCAGATAAGTGTACAGTTTCCTTGTGTGACCCCACATCACACAGTGCACAGAACTGGTCACACTCCCTTCACTACACCAGGCAGTTACTGCTCCTTCCTTCCTTCCTTCCTTTCCTCAGTGCTTCATCCACACCTTGACAGCAAGTGTACACTGAACAAAGCTCTGTGCATCAGAATCGCGCTTTGAAGATTGTGTGCTGCTGAGAATTTGGTGACAGTCATTCATTGGCGGAAGGAAGAAGCACAGGCTGTATTGATTGGCAAGTGCGATCTTCATCATCCAGAAACTCTGATACACTGAATGGAGAGTGCAATGGAGCAGCGGCAGAACCAGGGACCACAGAGACGTTTCCAGTCAGCTGAAATGCTTAGACACCAGCTGTGCACACGCTTAGCAAAAACCCCAGTCATGGATCCTGGTAATGTGGTTCGTCCTCTGACCAAGACTTTCGGTATTCTTCATCATGTCATTGAAATGCATGGACATGTGCACTACAGAGGTGATGCTCTTAAAGACGCAATTGCAGGAATTCGAAGCAAACCACCTATGATCCGGCAAGGTTTGGAGTCAGAACACACTGACCTTGAGAAGAACTATTTTGAAATCACATCCAAGATTTGCAACAGTGTGACACCTGAAGATGAAGATTTATCTACAAATCCACTTGTTAATCAGATGTTGAATTTACTAGCCACATTTTGTGAAGTGGCAGAGTCCAAGTGCATAGAGTGGGTGTCCTCTCAGCTTTGTTATCACCACCTTTTATCTCTGCTGCAAATGGATGATGAGACAATGAACCAGGCTTATTCTTATCATTCATCTCTACTGCGTGCATACCTTAAGAAGTTTCCTGTAGAGACAATCACTAAGTTTGTTTCGTTAGAGCAGGAGAGACTGGATGCACGGAATGAAAACAGAGTGAGAGTTTCAGAAAGCTGTCACACTGCAAAGGAAGGTGACTATGATTCTGGTTTCTTCTTTGCCTCCTCTGCTTGATGGTGTGTAGACATGAAATCGGTTACTTTATCTTCCTGTCTGACTTGTAACCATACATACCGCAAAGATGACAGTCAGCATCTGTCCCCAATACTGAATTTGCTGTTGGTTTCATGCTGATCTGTTTATTTTATCTTTTCAAAAGAGCCTAAACCTCAGCGTGTGGTGTTATAAAACAGCAGTGTGAATATTGAACTCTTGAGCTGCCTTTTTTAAAAATACATATTTGTACATAATGTGAAGAGAGAGAGAGAGAGAGAGAGAGAAGAGAGAGGAGAGAGAGAGAGAGAGAGAGAGAGAGAGAGAGAGAGAGAGAGAGAGAGAGAGAGAGAGAGAGAGAGAGGAGAGAGAGAGAGAGAGACAGAGAGAGACAGAGAGACAGAGAGAGA
>JASPKP010000510.1:12500-17500 GCA_030674155.1 Stramonita haemastoma | reverse complement strand
TCTGTCTGGCTGGCTGGCTGTTTGGCTGTCTGTCTGTTTTCTTGTTGATGTTGTTGTTGTTGTTGTTGTTGTTGTTGTTGTTCTTCTTCTTCTTCTTCTTCTTCTTCTTCTTCTTCTTCTTCTTCTTCTTCTTCTTCTTCTTCTTCTTCTTCTTCTTCTTCTTCTCCTCCTCCTTCCCTTCTCCTTCTTCTTCACAATTCTTCACAATTCTTCTTCCTCTTCCTCTTCTTCTTTTTCTTCTTCTTCTTCTTCTTCTTCTTCTTCTTCTTCTTCTTCTTCTTCTTCTTCTTCTTCTTCTTCTTCTTCCTCTTCTTCTTCTTTACAATTCTTCTTCTTCTTCTTCTTCTTCTTCTTCTTCTCTTCTTCTTCTTCTTCTTCTTCTTCTTCTTCTTCTTCGTCTTCTTCTTCTTCTGGTTCGCAAATTTTCCTCTTCTTCTTCTTCTTCTTCTTCTTCGTCTTCTTCTTCTTCTTCTTCTTCTTTCTTCTTCTTCTTCTTCTTCTTCTTCTTCTTTTCTCAATTGTTCTCGATTCTTCGCAATTCTTCGCAATTCTTCTAAATTCTTCTTCTTCTTCGCAATTCTTCGCAGTTCTTTGAAATTCGTCTTATTCCTCGTCTTCTTCGGAATTCTTCTTATTCTTTGCAATTCGTCCTCTTCACAAGTCGTCTTCTTCTTCTTCTTCTTCTTCTTCTTCTTCTTCTTCTTCTTCTTCTTGTTCTTCTTCTTCTTCTTCTCCCCTTCTTCTTCTTCTTCTTCTTCTTCTTCTTCTTCTTCTTCTTCTTCTTCTTCTTCTTCTTCTCCACAATTCTTCTTCTTCGCAATTCTTCTTCTTCGCAATTTTTCTTCTTTATTTCTTTAAATATCTATTTACTCTTTAATATCGAAGATAATGGAATAAGGACTCATGTGATTTTTGCATCTAGTCCCCATGTGTATACAGTTGTGTAAATCTTGTCATCTGTTCCCTTTGGCACACGATGGCCTACTCTTACGAAAAGCGGAACAAGATTTAACGTGTGCCAAGATGTTCTGCATTTGTTCAGCACATGGGGCCTGGGTTTATAGTTTTTTCTTCCCTTTCCCCTCCTTCTTCTCCTGCTCACCATCTGTCTTCTCCCTTGTCTACTAATATCTCTCCTTTGTATTTTTGCTTTCATTCTTCCTCTTCATCCTTCTGTCACTTTTTCCTCTTTATTTCTCTTTTTATTCTTCTTGTGGGTTTGTCTTTTTGACTTCTTTGTTTTTTTCTTTGTTTTTGTTGTTGTTTCTTTAGATTTTCTTTTTTCAGTTCTTTCTTTCTTTCTTTTGTTTTTCTTTTTTCCTTCCCTTTATTTCTTCCTTTCTGTTTTTTTCATTCTTTCCCTTTTTCTTTCTTTATTTCTTTTTCCTTTCTTTCTTTTCTCATTTGATGTTGTTTTTTTTTTCCCTCTTTCTTTCTTTCTTTCTTTCTTTCTTTCTTTCTTTCTTTCTTTCTTTCTTTCTTTCTTTTCTCTCTGTCTCTCTCTCTTTCTCTCTCTCTGTCTCTCTCTCTCTCTCTCTCTCTCTCTCTCTCTCTCTCTCTCTCTCTCTCTCTCTCTCTCTCTCTCTCTCCTTCTTTCTTTCTTTCTTTCTTTCTTTCTCCCTCTCTTTATTTCTTTCTTTCTTTCTTTTTTCCTTAATTTCTTTTTACCTTTTTTCCCCTTCCTTCCTTCCTTCCTTCCTTCCTTCCTTCTTTCCTTCCTTTCTTCCTTCCTTACTTCCTTCCTTCCTTCCTTCCTTCCATCCATCCATCCATCCATCCATCCATCCATCCATCCATCCTTCCTTCCTTCCTTCCTTCCTTCCTTTCTTTCTTTCTTTCTTTCTTTTCTTCCTTCCTTCCTTCCTTTTTTTCCTTCTTTTGTATTTCTTTTCTTCTTTCTTTCCTTATTTCTTTTTTTTCTCTGTGTTATTCTTTTTCCCTTTCTTTCTTCCTTCCTCCATATTTCCTTCGTTCCTTCCTTCCTTTCCTCCTTACTTCATGCCTTCCTTTCTTTTCTTTTTTTCTTTTTTGTCTTTCTTTCTTTCTTTTTTCCTATCTTTCTTTCTTTTCTATGTGCTCTTGTTCATTTTTTTGGTCTCTTCCTAAACTTGTAGTTTTTATTTGTTCTTTTCTAGGTTGAGATGGTTCTTTTGAATCTTGCTCTGCACACACTGTATGTCACGTGCTAGAAAAAAATACAAAATACTACAACATCTCAAAACTTGTCACCAATCTCTCTGAGCTGTGAGTACAGCTCAGAAAAGTGTACAGTTTCCTTGTGTGACCCACATCACACAGTGCACACAACTGGTCACACTCCCTTCACTACACAACGCAGTTACTGCTCTTTCCTTCCTTCCTTCCTTTCCTCAGTGCTTCATCCACACCTTGACAGCAAGTGTACACTGAACAAAGCTCTGTGCATCAGAATTGCGCTTTGAAGATTGTGTGCTGCTGAGAAGTTGGTGACAGTCATTCATTGGAGGAAGGAAGAAGCACAGGCTGTGTTGATTGGCAAGTGCGATCTTCATCATCCAGAAACTCTGATACACTGAATGGAGAGTGCAATGGAGCAGCGGCAGAACCAGGGACCACAGAGACCTTTCCAGTCAGCTGAAATGCTTAGACACCACCTGTGCACACGCTTAGCAAGAAATCAGACTAAAAATGATTCTTATTTGGTGTGTTCTCTGAGAAGAAAACTATTCATCTTACGATCCCAAAGTGCCATCTTTTTAAGTACTCTGTCCTTCAAACAGTCTGTCATCAGGAGAGCAATTGAAGAAAGTAGAAGAAAAATGGAAACTTTGCAACCAGAGAGCACATATATGAAGGATTATCTTCAGATCAGGGAGGAGATCTGCAACAGTAAGGTCTTTGAGGTTGTGACTATATCAAACTTTAACCCCCTGAGTGCTAGCCTGAATGCCATAGGCCCAATTATCAAGGAAATTGAGAACCTGTGTGTATATTGGATCTCTCTAAGACTTCGTTATCACAGTGCTTTCTCACTGCTACAAACTAATCACCAAACTATGAATAGTTACAACATTTACCATAAATTTATGCTGCGTGCCTATGTGAACGTTTTTTTGCAGTGTTTATTGAAAATTGAAAACACATATTTCGATGTTCTGGAGGTTGAAAGACAGAGAGTTTTAGAAAGTTCTGGCAGGGCATAGAAATCTGAGTATGATTCTAAGTTCTTTGCCTCTTCTACTTCTAACACTGTTCCTGTGACTGATCAGGCAGAAAACTTGTATCTTCCTCTTTGCCTTTAACTATAACCATGTGGCAAAGATTTTAAACAGCATCTCAAAGAATGTTTAATCTGTTATTTGTTTCATGCTAATGTATTAAACTTGTTTTTGTTACAAATATGTTTTAACTTCACTGTGCTGTGTTTTAAAACTGCAGCCTGATGTGGGAAATCTTGTTTCTTTTTTTAAAGTCCTGCTTGTATATACTGAACAGGGATGGGGGGTAAAGAAATCTGCATTGGTGTAAAAAAAAAAACGTCCAGGCACATTTGTATTATCTTGCATGGAAACTGGCATCATCATTGGTGTTCTTTTTTTTTTATCAGAACAACATCAACCGTTGCTTCATTTTAGTAATCATAGTGTGTGTGTGTGTGTGTGTGTGTGTGTGTGTGTGTGTGTGTGTGTGTGTGTGTGTGTGTGTGTGTGTGAGTGTGTGTGTGTGTGTGTGTGTGTGTGTGTGTGTGTGTGTGTGTGTGTGTGTGTGTGCCTGGACTTTTTCCCTGATAAGAACTTATGACATAATTAAATAGAAAAGCCAATGTGTGTATCTAAAGTGATTTGTTTTGGCATTGAAGAAAGCATGTTGTGTGTCTATGGAATGTGAAGCAGTACTTTGTTCAACACCAATGACATGGTTTACACTGTGGTCAGAAACAATGGCACCCTGTTGGGGTATAGAGCCATTGATCTGTGTGTGTATCTGGTTGATACCTTTTTATTCTTTTATTCTTTTATATCGAGGATAATGGAATAAGCACTCATGTGCTTTTTTACATCCAGTCCCTGTGTGTATGCAGTTTTTGTAAATGTCATCTGTTCCCACTGGCACACGATGGCCTTCTTTTACAAAAAGCGGAACAGGATTTAACATGTGCACAAGACGTTCTCCCTGAGAGAGACAGAGACAGGGAGAGAGACAGAGACAGACACAGACAGACAGAGAGAGAACACTGAACACTGAAATGGTTTAATGGTACCTTGGACCACAATACACCAGGTGAGGGGGGCAGGTGTGAGAGAGAGAGAGGGGAGGGAGAGAGAGAGAGACAGACAGAGAGAGAGACAGAGACATAGAGGTATACTTAATAATGGTAGCTGGATTCTATGTTTCTGTTAATCTGACTGGATAATGGGGATTTACTGTGGATATTCTTCCTTCTGTCATCTTCCTTCACCAATCTTGATGTGCAGTGAACAATTTTTAGAGTAGGAAAACTTTTTTTTCTATAATTAGAAGTTAGCATTGATTAGCTTATTAAAGGACATTTCATGATGAAGATGACCTGTCCCATTTTATTTACTCGTGCAAAAATCTTCTCAAGGCTTAAACCAGATTCAGATGAGCCAAATCTTATGGAGTGCGACTTTTGAGTGGGTTGGAAATCAGTTTTTAAAGCAGTTGGTTCTGTACACGTTTCATAGTCTAAGATTTAACAAAATCAACAAAAAAGTGTCTGTATGAGGAAAGTGAACTGTTTTGTACATTGTCGAGCTGGATGAGAAATATAGTGTGTGCTGGATGGATCGGTGGTCTAGGTGGTCACGCGCCTTGCCTAGAAAGCAAAAAGTCCGGGTCGGAGTGTGCGGGGTTCGTACCCCGTTTGGACCCAAAACTTTTTCCCCATCCATTAGACCATGAGTGGTGGTCTGGGCGCTAGTCTTTCGGATGAGACGATAAACCGAGGTCCCGTGTGTTACACATCACTATTTAGCGCACGTAAAAGAACCCACGGCAAC
>JASPKP010000510.1:0-7500 GCA_030674155.1 Stramonita haemastoma | reverse complement strand
AGAGAGGCACAGAGAACATGTTTGTCACATGCTAGAAAAGATTTTTTTAAAAATACATATGAAAACCTGCCATCAAAACCTATCAGACCTGTGAGTACAGGTCAGACAAGTGTACAGTTTCCTTGTGTGATCCCACATCACACAGTGCACACAACTGGCCACACTCCCTTCACTACACAACGCAGTTACTGCTCCTTCCTTCCTTCCTTTCCTCAGTGCTTCATCCACACCTTGACAGCAAGTGTACACTGAACAAAGCTCTGTGCATCAGAATTGCGCTTTGAAGATTGTGTGCTGCTGAGAATTTGGTGCCAGTAATTCATTGGTGGAAGGAAGAAGCACAGGCTGTGTTGATTGGCAAGTGCGATCTTCATCCTCCAAAAACTCTGATACACTGAATGGAGAGTGCAATGGAGCAGCGGCAGAACCAGGGACCACAGAGACCTTTCCAGTCAGCTGAAATGCTTAGACACCACCTGTGCACATGCTTAGCAAAAACCCCAGTCATGGATCCTCGTAATGTGGTTTGGCCTCTGACCAAGACTTTCCGTATTCTTCGTTATGCCATTGAAGTGTATGGACACGTGTACACGAAGGTGATGCTCTTAAAGAAGAAATTGCAGGAATTCGAAGTAAAGCACCTATGGTCCAGCAAGGTTTGGAGTCAGAGCACACTGACCTTGAGAAGAACTATTTTGAAATCACATCCAAGATTTGCAACAGTGTGACACCTGAAAATGAAGATTTATCTACAAATTCAGCTGTTAATGACACGTTGAATTCATTGGCCTCATTTTGTGAAGCGGCGGAGTCCAAGTGCGTAGAGTGGGTGTCCTCTCAGCTTTGTTATCACCACCTTTTATCTCTGCAGCAAATGGATGATGAGACAATGAACCAGGCTCAATTTTATCATTCATCTCTACTGCGTGCATACCTTAAGAAGTTTCCTGTAGAGACAATCAATGGTTTTGTTGGGGTAGAGAAGGCCAGACTGGATGCACGGAATGAAAACAGAGTGAGAGTTTCAGAAAGCTGTGACTGCAAAGGAAGGTGACTATGATCCTAGTTTCTTCTTTGCCTCCTCTGCTTGTGAAACTTCTCCTGATGGTGTGTAGACATGAAATCAGTTCTTCATCTTCCTGTCTGACTTGTAACCATACATACTGCAAAGAGACAGTCAGCATCTGTCCCCAAACTGAATTTGCTGTTGGTTTCATGCTGATCTGTTTATTTTATCTTTCAAAAGAGCCTAAACCTCAGTGTGTGTGTTATAAAACAGCAGTGTGAATATTGAACTCTTGTGCTGACTTAAAAAAAAAATACATTTCTTGTACATAATATGGAGAAAAGAGAGAGAGAGAGAGAGAGAGAGAGGGGAGAGGGAGAGAAGAGAGAGAGAGAGAAGGGGAGAGAGAGAGAGGGGAAAAGAGAGAGAGAGAGAGAGAGATTTGATTTGAATTGATTTGATTTGATTTGATTTGATTTGATTTATTTTATATCAAGGATAATGGAATAAGCACTCTTCTGCTTTTTTACATCCAGTCCCCACAGAGAGAGAGAGAGAGAGAGAGAGGAGAGAGAGAGAGAGACAGGGGAGGGAGAGAGAGAGAGAGACAGAGATAGAGGACAGAGGGGTAAGGATAAGAAAATATCTACTTGTGTAAAAAATGGATGCATTGTTATTATTTGATATGGACTGTTGAGTTTTTATTGCTGTCACCTTTTCCCTGTTTTATGTTAGTAATCAGGGAGTTTGTGCCTTTTCCTTTTTCTGGGAAGAATGTATGACAATCAATAGTGAAACCAAGGTGTGCATTTGAAGGAAAACTGGTGCATTTACGGGTGAATGAATGCTAGGATTATCTGTCTATAATCATAGTTTGTAATAATAAAATACATGGAACTTATATAGCGCTATATCTTGTACTAGGTTGAAAATGAAAGGATGTGGTGGGCTCCATGATCAGAAAGAAGTGCAAGGTCTTCTGCTAGTGCTTAAAGCTTAGTGAAAAGAGAGAGAGAGAGAGAGGAGGAGAGAGGAGGAGAGAGAGAGAGAGAGAGAGAGAGAGAGAGAGAGAGAGAGAGGGGGGAGGAGGGGGGAGGGATAGAGTAACACAGAGAGAGGAAGGGAGGGAGAGGAGAGAGAGGGGGGGAGGGAGGGAGGGATAGAGGGACAGAGAGAGAGGGAGGGAGGGAGAGGGAGAGAGAGAGAGGCAGATAAGAGAGAGAGGGGGGACAGATAGACAGACAGACAGAAGAGAGGGAGGGAAAGATAGACAGACAGAGAGGAGAGGGGGAAGGAGAAAGAGAGAGAGGAGAGAGAGAGAGGGGGGGGGGGGAAGGAGAGGAGGGAGAGAGGTGAGACAGGGAGAGAGTGGGGGGGTGAGTAGATAGAGTTAGAGAGAGACAGACAGACAGACAGACAGACAGACAGACAGAGATGTTTTATACAAGGAAAGAAAAGGATGCTTCATGATCAGAGGATTTTATAAAGTGACTTTTCCTTTAACAATAGACAGATAGGATTCATTGTGGAAGTCACACACCTCCCTCCCTATGTCCTGTCACTAACTGTTGTGTTGTGTAACTTCTTAGATTTTCAAAAACTATCCATGAATGAACAAAAAAAAACAGAATTTCAAAAGAATTTCAAAAGTATGTGGAAAGATGTTCTGCCCACGTTCATTCATGGATTGTAGTTTTATCATTCTGAAGGACGTTTCCGGAGTAGAGTATACTGGTAAGCTCAATGGTCAGAGCACTGGCTTTCCCCCAGTCAAGTTAAGCAGCTGAGCGTGGTTGCCAATTGGATGGATGACCATTTGTGCGCCTTGGCTTCAGTACGGTTCCCCAGTTCACCCAGATGTAAATGGGTACCTGCCCTCTTTAGGATCAGGGAAGGTCAAATCAGCGAAGGAGAGGAGATGGGCGCTGACTAATGTGCTGGCCCCTAGAGAAGCTGAGGTCTCTGACACCTCGCTCCCCTACAACCAAAACAGGTTTTTGGGGGCACTTTTTTCTTTTACCCTTACCTCTTTAAGTATGGTGATTTGGAATCCTTCGTTTTTAATTTGATGATTTTGTTTCCCCATTTTTTTTTTGGTTGGAAGGGGGGGGGTGGAGGGGGGTTAAGGTTGGGTGGATGTGGTAGTGTTTTTGAAGCAAAAAAGAAAAAATTTTCCCTTTTTCAGAGTGAAAATTTTTTAGTTGTTGTTGTGTTGTTTTCTGCTGCTGCTGCTGCCGGGTGTTGCTGTTCATAACCTTTCTTTCATTTTACTTTCTTTTTTCTTTCTTTCTTTCTTCTTTCGGTCGTCTGTCTGTCTGTTTTGGTCCGTTGTTGTCTTTCCGTCCGTCCGTCCGTCCGTCGTCCGTCTGTCTGTCTGCCCGTTTGTCTGTCTGTTTGTTCTTCTGTTGTTTGTTGTTATCTGTATTTTTAATGTTGTTTTTTTTGTTGATGATGATGTTGTTGTTGTTTTTTTTGTTTGTTTTTTCTTCTTTTTTCTTCTTCTTTTTTTTTTCTTTTTCTTCTTCTTCTTCTTCTTCTTCTTTTTTTTCTTCTTCTTTTTTTCTTCTTCTTTTTCGCAAAATTTTTTTTTTTTCTTTTCTTCTTTTTTTTCTTCTTTTTTTTTTCTTTTCGCAATTTTGCAAAATTTTCTTCTTCTTCTTCTTTTTTTTTCCCCTTTTTTTTTTTCTTCTTTTTCGGAATTCTTCTTCTTCTTCTTCGGAAAAATTTTCTTCTTCTTTTTTGAATTCTTGGGGAAATTTTCCCCGGGGAAATTTAAATTTTTTCCCTTTTTTTTCTTGGAATTTTCTTCTTCTTTTTTTTTTAATAATAATAATAATTTAAAAATAATAATAATAAAATAAAAAATAATAATTTTAAAAAAAGAAACTTAATAGGCGTATATTTTAAAAACATATCAAAGCGCCCGCCTTCCCCCCTATACATACACCCCAACAATCAACACAATTATGGTCCCCGGGAAATCCGAAGTACCACGCAAGCGCAACACCAAAACCCACGCAGTGGGGCCAAACACAAAAAACACACACCCCCCAAACACCAACACACACAACACTAAAACACACACCACACAAGGCCCCCAAAGGCCCCTAACTTTGGCCGGCAGAATGTCGAAGGGGGGCGGACAAGGATTGGAAAAAAAAATTAGGTTTTTTAAAAAATTTTTTCTTGAGGGGTTTGGTTTAAAAGTCATAAGTAGGTTTTTTTGGGGGGGAGGGGGGGAATCGTTCCAGATCCCTTTTGGCCCCCAAAACAGAGAAGAAAGGTGGTGGCCAAAAGGGTTTATAGGTTGAATCTAGGGGTTTTTTAAGGACAAAGTTTTTTGGGGGGTTTTGCGGAGGGAAAAGACAAAAAGGTTTTTACAAAAGAAGATTTTCCCCAGAGGGGGGGGGTGCATTTTTTGGAGGGGATTTGTAACAGGGGGTAATTTTTTTTTGTAGATTACCTTTTGTGCTAGGCAGCCCCCTGGAGAGTTTTTTTAAGAGAGGGGTTTTGTGCTCAGTTTTTTTCTTTCTGAGGGGGTAGACGAGCTGCAAAAATTTTGTTTTGGTTGGAGGGGGTAATAGGATGTGGGGGGGGCCCGCTAAAAAAGATTTGAAATTTGCCCCAAAAATGAAAAAATGAAGAAGTGACAAGTTTGGATTTTTTTCATCATGGACAAGTATTTTCAAATTTTTCACAAAAGTGCCGTAATTGATGTAAAAATGACTGACAGGTCGGGGGAAGAATTTTTGCAGGGAAAAGTGGGGTTGGGGCAACAACAAAACCCCCGATACTTACAGAAGGGGGGATGCGGAACTGACGTTTTTCCGAATTCTTTTTAAGTTGTTAAAAAGGGGGGAGGTTTTTTTTTTGGGGGCCCCACGGCAGGGTTTTTTGGTTTTTTATCTGCTTTTTGTTTTAATTTTTTTCTTCTTATTTCCTTTTTTTTGCAATTCTTTTAAAATTCCCCTTTCCCCTTCTTCTTCTTGCAATTCTTTTTTTTGCAAGTCTTCTTTTTTTTCGACGTCTTTCTTCTTTCTTGTTTTTTGTTCTTGTTTTGTTCTTTTTGTTCTTTTCTTGTTTTTTTTCTTCTTCTTTTCTTTTTTGGGAATTTTTTCCCCCTTTTCGATTTTCTTTTCTTCTTTTCTTTTTTTTCCCCTTTTTTTCTTCTTTTTTTCCCCTTTCCTTTTTTTCCCCTTTTTCTTCTTCTTTTTTTTTTCCCAATTTTTCTTTTATTTTTTTTTAAATTTTTTTTTAAATTTTTTTAAAATGGGGAAAAAAATTGGAAAAGGACTATGTGATTTTTGGATTATTTCCCCCCTGTGTATAAAAGTTGTGTAAATTTGTCATTTTTCCCCTTTGGGGCCCCAAAAGGGGGCCCTTTTCTTAGAAAAGCACAACAAGATTTTAAACGTGTGCCAAGATTTCTGCATGGTTTCAGCACATGGGGCCGGGGGTTTTTAGTTTTTTTCTTTTCCCTTTTCCCCCCTTTTCTCCCCCTCACCATCGGGGTTTTCCCCCTTGGGGGTTTTTAAAAATTTTTCCCCTTTTGTTTTTGTTTCTTCTTCCTCTTCATCCCTTTTTTTCTTTTTTTCTTTTTTCTTTTTCTTCTTTTTGTGGGTTTTTTTTTTTGATTTTTTGTTTTTTTTCTTTGTTTTTTTTTGTTGTTTTTTTTTAGGGGGTTTTTTTTTTCCCCTTCTTTTTTCTTTTTTTCTGTTTTTCCCCTTTTTATTTCCCCCTTTTTTCTTTTCCCTTTTTTTTCTTTCGTTTTTTTCCCTTTTTTGTTTTTATTTCTTTTTCCCCTTTTCCCTTTTTTTTCATTTGATGTTTTTTTTTTTTCCCCCTTTCTTTTTTTTTTCTTTTTTTCTTTCTTTTTTTTCTTTTTCTTTCTTTTTTTTCTTTCTTTCTTTTTTTCTTTCTTCTTTCTTTCTTTCTTTTTTTTCTCTCTCTCCCTCTCTCTCTCTTTCCTTTCCCCTTTCTTCTCTGTCTCCTCCTTTCCTACTTCTCTTCTCTGTCTCTCTGTCTCTCTGTTTTGTCTGTTGTCTGTCTCTCTTTTTTCTCTGTTTTTCTTTTTTTTCTTTCTTTCTTTCTTTTTTTCTTTTCTTCTTTCTTTTTTTTTCTCTCTCTTTTTTCTTTCTTTTTTCCTTTTTTTCCCCTTAATTTTTTTTACCTTTCTTTTTTTTATTTTCCTTCTTTTTTCCCCTTCCTTCCTTCCTTTTTCCTTTTTCCCTTGTTCCCCTTTCCTTCCCCTTTCCCCCCTTTCCTTTTTCCTTCCTTCCTTTTTCCCCCCCATCCCCTTTTCCTTCCTTCCTTCCCCTTCCCTTTTTTTTCTTTCTTTTGTTTTTTCTTCTTTCTTTTTTCTTTTTCTTTCCTTCCCCTTTTTCCTTTTTCCCCTTCCTTCCTTTTCCTTTTTTTTTTTCTTTTGGGGTTTCTTTTTTTTCTTTCTTTTCCCTTTTTTTTTTTTTTTTCTGGGTTTTTTTTTTTTCCCCCTTTTTTTTCCTTTTTCCCCAAAAATTTTCCTTCCCCTTTTTTTCCTTTCTTCCCCTTTCCTTTTTTTCCCTTTCTTCTGCCTCCCTTTCCTTTTTTTTTTTTTTTTGTCTTTTTTTTTCCTTTTTTTTTTTTCTTTCTTTTTTCTCTCCTTCTTTCTTTTTCCTTTTTTTTTTTCTTTCCTATGTGCCTTGATTTTTTTTTTGTCTTTCCCCAAAATTGTAGTTTTTATTTTTTTTCTAGGTTTAGAAATTTTTCTTTTTAATTTTGCTTACACCAAAAGTATGTCACGTGGGGAGAAAAAAAAAAAAATACAAAATCTCAAAACTTTTTACCAATCTCCAGAGCGGAGTACAGTCAAACAAGGTAAAGTTTTTCCCTTTGTGACCCCCCAAAAACCCAGGCACAGAAAAGGGCACACTCCCCCTTACTACACAACGCAGTTATGCCCCTTTTCCCTTCCCCTTTTTCCCCCGTGCTTCTTTTCCCCTTTTCAAAAAAGTGTTTCCCTGAAAAAAATTTGTGCACAGAATTGCGCTTTGAAGATTGTTGCTGTTGGGGAATTTTTTGGTGGGGAGGGCAAAATTATTGGTGGGGGAAGGAAAAAGCACAGGCTGTGTTGATTGGGGAAGGGGGGATCTTCATCATCCCCAAAATCGGTACATGAAAGGAGGGGGGGGAAGGAGAAAAAGCAGAAACCCCCGGGGCCACAGAGCCTTTCCCCTCAAAATGAAAAACTTAGAACCAAAATGTGCAACGCTTTCAAAAATAGACCCCAAAATTTTTTTTTTTTGGGGGGGTTCTTGGGAAAAAAACATTATCTTACGATCCCCAAATGCCAACTTTTTAAGTCCTTTTTTCAAACAGTCGTCTCAGGAGAGCAATTGAAGAAAAGTAGAAAGGGGAAAATGGAAAATTTTTAACCCCCAAAGCCCCCTATAAGAAGGATTATCTTAGTTTTGGGAGGGGGTTGAAAGTAAGGTCTTTGAGGTTGTTTTCTATATCAA
>JASPKP010005104.1:7500-12500 GCA_030674155.1 Stramonita haemastoma | reverse complement strand
TTGATGTATGGATGGCTGGATGTTTCGGTTGATGTATGCATGGATAGATGTATTGGTTGATGTATGAGTGGATGAATGTTTCAGTTGATATATGGATGGATGGATGTTCCGGTTGATGTATGCGTGGATGGATGTTTCGGTTGATATATCGGTCCGGGTGGTTGGATGTTTCAGTTGATATAATAATGGATGGATTGATGTTTCGCTTGATGTATGGGTGGATGGATGATTCTGGTGATGTATGTACAGATAGATGCATGTTTTGGTTGATGTATGAATTGATGTTTCTGGATGAATGGATGTTTCGGTCCATGGATGGATGGATAGATGGAAGTTTCGATTGATATATGGATGGGTGTTTTAGTTGATGGATGGATATTTCAGTTGATGTTTGGTTGGATAGGTGTTCCAGTTGATGTATGTATGTATGGATGTTTTGGTTGATGGATGAAGGGATGCATGTTTCGTTTGATGTATGGATGGATGGGTATTTCGGTTGATGTATGGATGGATGGATGGATTCAGCGGTCGAATATTTATTTATGTGCGTGAGTGGAGTCTGTTCTGATGTTAACTCTGGGGGAGGGGGTGGTATGACGGTGAACTGGTGCCTTGATGGTGCCGCGAAGATATCTGTGATTAAAAGAAGTGCTTTATAGATAATACCATTCTTTGTAATATTTGTGATTGTGTGGGTGTGGGTGTGTAAGTGATTTATTTTGCATACATTTGCTTTATAGATGAAATGAATGCTTAAAACATTTGTGATATCACTAGCCTTTTTGTGTGTGGTAGTGGCTTTGTTTGCAAACTCTTGCTATGTAAATGAGATGACTGCTTGAAATGTTTGTGATATTATTGGCTTTTGTGTGTGTGATAGTGGTTTCGTTTGCAAACTCTTGATAGAAAATCTATATAGATGAGATGACTACTCGAAATGTTTGTGATACCATTAGTTTTGTGTGTGTGATAGTGGCTTTGTTTGCAAACTCTTGTTAGAAAATCTATATATATATAGATATGACTACTTGAAATGTTTGTGATATCATTAGCTTTTGTGCGTGTGATAATGGCTTTGTTTGCAAACTCTTGTTAGAAAATCTCTCTCTATATATAGATATGACTGCTTGAAATGTTTGTGATATCACTGGCTTTTGTGTGTGTGGTAGTGGCTTTGTTTGCAAACTCTTGTTAGAAAATCTCTCCCTCTATATATATAGATATGACTGCTTGAAATGTTTGTGATATCATTAGCTTTTGTGCGTGTGATAGTGGCTTTGTTTGCAAACTCTTGTTAGAAAATCTCTCTCTCTATATATATAGATATGACTGCTTGAAATGTTTGTGATATCATTAGCTTTTGTGCGTGTGATAGTGGCTTTGTTTGCAAACTCTTGTTAGAAAATCTCTCTCTATATAGATATGACTGCTCGAAATGTTTGTGATATCATTAGCTTTTGTGTGTGTGATAGTGGCTTTGTTTGCAAACTCTTGTTAGAAAATCTCTCTCTATATAGATATGACTGCTCGAAATGTTTGTGATATCATTAGCTTTTGTGTGTGTGATAGTGGCTTTGTTTGCAAACTCTTGTTAGAAAATCTCTCTCTATATAGATATGACTGCTCGAAATGTTTGTGATATCATTAGCTTTTGTGTGTGTGATAGTGGCTTTGTTTGCAAACTCTTGTTAGAAAATCTCTCTCTATATAGATATGACTGCTCGAAATGTTTGTGATATCATTAGCTTTTGTGTGTGTGATAGTGGCTTTGTTTGCAAACTCTTGTTAGAAAATCTCTCTCTATATAGATATGACTGCTCGAAATGTTTGTGATATCATTAGCTTTTGTGCGTGTGATAGTGGCTTTGTTTGCAAACTCTTGTTAGAAAATCTCTCTCTATATAGATATGACTGCTCGAAATGTTTGTGATATCATTAGCTTTTGTGCGTGTGGTAGTGGCTTTGTTTGCAAACTCTTGTTAGAAAATCTCTCTCTATATAGATATGACTGCTCGAAATGTTTGTGATATCATTAGCTTTTGTGCGTGTGGTAGTGGCTTTGTTTGCAAACTCTTGTTAGAAAATCTCTCTCTATATAGATATGACTGCTCGAAATGTTTGTGATATCATTAGCTTTTGTGCGTGTGGTAGTGGCTTTGTTTGCAAACTCTTGTTAGAAAATCTCTCTCTATATAGATATGACTGCTCGAAATGTTTGTGATATCATTAGCTTTTGTGCGTGTGGTAGTGGCTTTGTTTGCAAACTCTTGTTAGAAAATCTCTCTCTATATAGATATGACTGCTCGAAATGTTTGTGATATCATTAGCTTTTGTGCGTGTGATAGTGGCTTTGTTTGCAAACTCTTGTTAGAAAATCTCTCTCTATATAGATATGACTGCTCGAAATGTTTGTGATATCATTAGCTTTTGTGCGTGTGATAGTGGCTTTGTTTGCAAACTCTTGTTAGAAAATCTCTCTCTATATAGATATGACTGCTCGAAATGTTTGTGATATCATTAGCTTTTGTGCGTGTGATAGTGGCTTTGTTTGCAAACTCTTGTTAGAAAATCTCTCTCTATATAGATATGACTGCTCGAAATGTTTGTGATATCATTAGCTTTTGTGCGTGTGATAGTGGCTTTGTTTGCAAACTCTTGTTAGAAAATCTCTCTCTATATAGATATGACTGCTCGAAATGTTTGTGATATCATTAGCTTTTGTGCGTGTGGTAGTGGCTTTGTTTGCAAACTCTTGTTAGAAAATCTCTCTCTATATAGATATGACTGCTCGAAATGTTTGTGATATCATTAGCTTTTGTGTGTGTGGTAGTGGCTTTGTTTGCAAACTCTTGTTAGAAAATCTCTCTCTATATAGATATGACTGCTCGAAATGTTTGTGATATCATTAGCTTTTGTGCGTGTGATAGTGGCTTTGTTTGCAAACTCTTGTTAGAAAATCTCTCTCTATATAGATATGACTGCTCGAAATGTTTGTGATATCATTAGCTTTTGTGCGTGTGGTAGTGGCTTTGTTTGCAAACTCTTGTTAGAAAATCTCTCTCTATATAGATATGACTGCTCGAAATGTTTGTGATATCATTAGCTTTTGTGCGTGTGGTAGTGGCTTTGTTTGCAAACTCTTGTTAGAAAATCTCTCTCTATATAGATATGACTGCTCGAAATGTTTGTGATATCATTAGCTTTTGTGCGTGTGGTAGTGGCTCAGTTTCCATCTTCTGGTGTTGAGTGTGCTCTCGTGATGTGATACAAGTTCTGTGATAACAATGGCCCATGATGAGTTCATTCCAACTGTGCATATTGTCGTTACCTAACTTTCGCTTATTCCTCCACTCCCATTATTCACTCTCACACCCTAACAGTTTGTTTTGAATTATGCTTAGGAATAATAAAGTTCAATGTGAAATTGTACGGTTTGTGTCGTGCCATGTTGCATGGAGAGAGAGAGAGAGAGAGAGAGAGAGAGAGAGAGAGAGAGAGAGAGAGAGAGAGAGAGAGAGAGAGAGAATGTTACGCCGACGCATAATGCAACACACACACACTCATCTTTTTACCTTTACCTTACCTTACCTTACCTTACCTCACACACACACACACACACACACACACACACACACACACACACACACACACACACACACACACACACACCAGTGATCACATGAAAGACACACATCTTATTCAGTGTGGAGAAAAGAGGTGCTGGAATTAGGGAGACTTGGATAGAAGCAAACCGAATCCAGCAAACCATTGGTCCCTAGGAAAACCTATCAATCATAAAGAAGCGTAAACTTACATGGTACGGGCATGTCACAAGATCAAAACAAGACTGCAAGGCACTGTCCAAGGAGGAAGAAAAAGAGGCAGACCAAGGAAGAGATGGGACTGTCCAAGGAGGAAGAAAAAGAGGCAGACCAAGGAAGAGATGGGAGGACAACATCAGTGAATGTACAGGCCTACAACTCAACAAAACTTTGAGAAAGGCAGAACAGAGAGAGGAATGGAGGGAACTGGTTGTCAAGTCTTCAGGGGTGCCCCCATGGTCGCTAGACTAAGGGATAGATAGATAGATAGATAGATAGATAGATAGATAGATAGATAGATAGATAGATAGATAGATTGATAGATTGATAGATAGAGATAGATAGAGATAGATAGAAAGACAGATAGATAGATAGATAGACAGACAGACAGACAGACAGACAGATAGATAGATAGATAGATAGATAGATAGATAGATAGATAGATAGATAGATAGATAGATAGATAGATAGATAGATATATAGGATAGAAGCAGTCTGTCTGAGCTTCGTATAAAATGTAATGATGATCCAGTGATAAGCTGTGACAATACAACACGATTCACAGTATCAAACAAAAGCACCGGCCTACATCAGATGACTGGTAAGCTTGAAACCATTGTGTTGACATTGTCTTCAGAATCCTGATAAATTCTGAGTACAGCAATCTTGTGTTGACATTGTCTTCAGAATCCTGATAAACTCTGAGCATAGCAACCTTGTGTTGAGATTGTCTTCAGAATCCTGATAAACTCTGGGTATAGCAACCTTGTGTTGACATTGTCTTCAGAATCCTGATAAACTCTGAGCATAACAACCTTCACTTTCCTCGAAAATGACAAAACCCGCAACGTGAGAATGCGACAGATTTAATGGTGGGTTAGAAAACGTTGAAAGGTAAAAAGGTAAAGGTGTCTCATAACCTATGTGGTCGTAGGGGAGCGAGGCATCTGAGACCGCAGCTTCTCTAGGGGCCAGCATGTTGAGGGCAGCGCCCATCTCCTCTCCCTCGCTGCTTTACCTTCCCTGACCCTAAAGAAGGCAAGCACCCATTTACAGCTGGGTGAACTGGGAGACTGTACTGAAGCCAAGGCGCGCAAACGGTCACCCATCCAACTGGTAACCACGCTCGATGCTGCTGGACCTTGGCTAGGGGAAAGCGAGTGCTCTGACCCTCGTGTT
>JASPKP010005104.1:0-2500 GCA_030674155.1 Stramonita haemastoma | reverse complement strand
CAGCACCCTCCTACCTCTGTGAATGTCTTCACGTGTACACCTTCTCGTTCCCTCCGCTCGGCTGCAGATACCTTATCCTTAAAAATTCCGAGATTCAACCTATCTACCGTTGGCCGCCGCTCTTTCTCTATTTCTGGTCCATCAATCTGGAATGACCTCCCTCTATCCCTTCGGCAAAAGCCTACATATGACACTTTTAAATCCAACCTCAAGACACACTTGTTTCAAACCTAAGATTTTTACCTTCTGTTTTCATCTCCTATTTGTCCCTGCCTCCAACATTTGAAATTCCACTCACCCTGTCAAAATGTATAGCCTCTATAGGTGTGTGTGTGTGTGTGTGTGTGTGTGTGTGTGTGTGTGTGTGTGTGTGTGTGCGCGCGCGTGCGCGCGCGCGTGTGTGTGCTTTCGATTTTGCTAGAATTATTTATTGTTATTGGTTGTTTGTTGTGAGGGTCGAGTGCAAGCGCTTTGATTTGTTTTTACAAGATATAGCGCTATATAAATTCCATGTATTATCATTTATTATTATAAGAACATCACATGACTGTGCTTCCTGAACTCCACGACGTGGCCCACGACAGTGGCGGCCGTGGCGATCCTGAACTTGCTGTTGCCAGCCTCGTGCAAATCCCTCAGCAACCTCAGGTTCTGGTCCGCGCTGGGACACTGGGAGTGCTTGACGGAAGGCCGGTAGGAGGGGCCATGCTGGTCGACCATGTGGGCACAGAACAGGGGCAGCATGCTCCTGGTGCTGACGCCCGGCAGAGGCTGGTCAGGGCTGATGTCCTCGCGGCAGCACAGCCAGTTCCTCTCCGGCTTGTTGTCCGACCCCTTCCTGGCCAGGTCCTCCTCGAAACACACGCTGTCCGTGGTCAGCGAGCTCTGCGGGTTGTGGACAGGGATGTCCTGGGTCACCCAGTTCGACCGGGTGGATTCACAGCGGTGCGGTCTGATCCGCTCCATTTTCAGACTGTTGCGCTTTTCTGCGCTCCTGGTTACTGCAGGGCGTTTAGCGTCTGCGTGGACGTTTCGTTTAGACATGGCTGTGGTTGGTGGTGGGTGGGTGGGAGGAGAGAGAGAGAGAGAGGGAGAGGGGGGGGGGGGGTCTGGCAAGCTTGCTGTCAGCTTCCACTTGGTCAGAGGAGGACAGCCTTGGAGTCTCTGCCGAACTAGTGTGGCTTCTTTCTCTGTGATGTTCCCTCCCTGTCAGGCAAATTTCAGTCTGTATTCCTGATGCTCTCTCTCCCACAAATTTCAATTTGTAATCTTCATGTTCTCTGTCCCACAAATTTCAAATTTTTTATCTTCATATTCTCTGTTTCACAAATTTCAAGTTATAACCTCCACGTTCTCTGCCACTAAAAAAAACCCAACCCACACTGATATTCTATGTCCCACAAATTTAAGTTTGTAACCTATTGTTCTCTGCTTCACAATTTTCTCTTTGTAGGCCTAATCTTGATATTCTCTGCCACAGATTTTTAAACTGTCATCTCGCTAGTTAGATAATGATCATAGTGGGGAAGATTTACTTTCCGCGACTTGACCTTCTGGTACAATCTGTTCAGATCTACCAGGACACCCTTCTGGAAGAAAACCCCCTTGTTCTCTGAACTGAAGTTGTTTCAGATGTTAAGACAATGCCATTGTTTTCCCCACGGAGGAATCATCAGGGTGAAACCAGCAATGAGAATGGCCAGACACGGATCAGGACAGTAACTGGGGTGTGGACACTGTTTCATCAACATTGACCGTCCTGTTTACACCACACATGAAGCCACAACAGCTCAAAGTCAAAGTTTGACGCCACAAAAGTAATGTCGTCTGTGTACATATGTCGTCATTCCTACTCTCTACACTATCTCAACTCAAGGAATGAGCTTGCGAACGCAAGCATACAAAATGACGTCAAAAGTATATCGTCATTCCAACTCTGTACGCTAGCATACAATGACGTCAAAAGTATGTTGTCATTCAAACTCTACACGCTAGCCTAGCCTAGCACAAAGTTATGCAGACTTCAGACTTCTGATGATTTATTCAGATAGGTCACAGCCCCTTCTGAAGGGGTGAAAAACATACAAAAGTGGAAGTGAACAGCCATTTACTGTCAATAGTTTGATGAAAAAAAAAGTTATTTAATACAAATTTTGACTTACTTTCTTTTAACATTCACCAAAAATTTACATTGGCTTATTATCTGTTATTTTCTTCAAAGATTTGTACAGAAAAATTGCAAAATTTTTAACAGTTTGCTCATTTTCAGATGCCATAAGCAAGCTAGCCTGACCATTGATGGATAGTTCCAATATATTGGCAAAATTAATTCTTTTCTTAAGTCTCTGAGAACTGGACATTCCAAAACAACATGCATTTTATCCTGAGTTGCCAATTTACACAAATTACAAACCAAATTATCACTGTCGTCTTTTGCATATCGTTTCAAATGTCCAGCAATATCTGTTACACCACATCTAAATTTTGATGATGCTTGCTT
>JASPKP010005103.1:0-16458 GCA_030674155.1 Stramonita haemastoma | reverse complement strand
TATATTTTTTCATTACTGCACTGTACTGTACTAGACTATACTAAAATTTTACATACTATACTACTATACTACTATACTATACTACTTACTATCTTTATCAATTACTGCTATTTAGTACTAGTACTAGCACTGCTGTATACTACTACTACTACTATACTACTACTACTACTATATACTACTTCCCTTACTACTACTTACTACTATTTCTGAGTAGAAAGAAAGAAAAATAACAACAAAAGGGGGGCTGGGGGGGGGAGAGATGTTGTTATCACAAGCTTGGGATATTCTCATTTCAAAGAAAAGCAACAGCCGGTTTTGCTACTGGCTTTAAAGTAGTAATTATTAACTCAACAGAGAACGCCACCACGCTGAGATACAAAAATGATGATGATGATGGATGGATGATGAGAATGATGATGTGATGATGATGTGATGATGAATGATAAATGATGATGTTTTGATGATGTTGATGTGATGATGATGTGAATATGATGAATGTGATGATGATGATGATGATGATGATGATGATGATATGATGATGATGATGAATAAAAAAAATTAAAATAATAATATATAATAATAATAATAATAATAATAATAATAATAATAATAATGTGATGATGATGATGATGATGTGTATGATGATGATGATGAAGATTAATACAAACATATTATCTATTACGTCAATCGTAACAGTGGGAACATAAGAGTGTTCTAGTATAGATCTACCCACACAATGCACTGCAGAAACAACGTTATCTACTATGGTTAACCTCATCATTAATTTTATATTTCTGGAGAATCCGTTAGTTGGTCACGCCGTGTATGCTCACTCGGGTCTTTATTAATCTTGAAGCGGGTACTTAGGTGGTTCGGGTTCGGGGGGGGGGGGGGGGGGGGGGGGGGGGGGCGAGGAGGAGGAGGGGGGGGGGGGGTCATGGGTCTGTCTTCTTTCTGCCGAGTTTAAACACAAACTCATAACAGGACTCGAAAGACTCTCTCATTATCAGCCACTAGATAACGATTGTGTTGTGTTGTGTTGTATTGTGTTGTATTGTATTTTTTTGTGTTGTGCTGTATTGTATTGTATTGTATTGTGTTGTGGTGTATTGTGTTACAATAAAATACAACACGATACAATGCGCTGCAATATTGTACATTACGATACAATACAATACAATGACAATAAAGGTCTAAGATAAAATACAATAAATTGAATTGTGTTGTGTTGTGTTGCATTGTATTGTATTGTATTGTGTTGTGTGTGTTGTGTGTGGCATTGTATTGCATTGCATCGCATTGTACTGTGTTGTGTTTTCTTGTATTGTTTGTGTTGTATTGTATTGTGTTGTATTGTATTGTGGTAGGTCTTGTGTTGTGTTGTGTTTTATTGTATTGCAGTGTAGTGTAGTGTAGTGTAGTGTAGTGTAGTGTAGTGTAGTGATGTGTAGTGGTAGTGTAGTGTAGCGTAGTGCAGCGTAGTGTAGTGTAGTGTAGTGTAGTGTAGTGTAGTGTAGTGTAGTGTAGTGTAGTGTAGTGTAGTGTAGTGTAGTGTAGTGTAGTGTTAGTGTGTTGTGTTGTATTGTATTGTGGTAGGTCTTGTATTCTATTGCATCGTATTGTATTGTATTGTATTCTATTGCATCGTATTGTATTGTATTGCATTGTATTGTATTGCATTGGCATTGTATTGTATTGCATCGATATTGTATTGCATCGTATTGTATTGCTTCGTATTGCATTGCATTGTATTGTATTGTATTGTATTGTATTGTATTGTATTGTTTGTATTGTATTGTATTGTATTGTATTGATTGTTATTGTATTGTATTGTATTGTATAACAACTTTCAGTCACAGCAGATTTCTTTGTGTGTAAATAATTCGGGCTGCTCTTCCAGGGGAGATCTTGTCGCCACAAGACCAGCGCCACCCATTATTTTCAACAACAACAAAAAACATCCTTTCCTGCTGTGTGTAACTGTTTCCCTATGATACCCGGTTTTTTTTTCTCTAAATAATGTCGCTATGGGAAAACTCTTTTGTTTGCCGTGGGTTCTTTTACGTGTGCTGAATGTGTACTGCACACGGAACGTCAGTATATCATCGTCTCATGAGGAATTTTCCGAGTAAAAAGACCTTCCACCAGAACACTTAAAACACCTTTAACATAAAAGGCACTATCTTTATTCTTAGTTCCTTGCTAGAGCTCCGAGGTTCACCAATAGTGATATTTTTTATTTTTTTATTCTATTTATAAAGAGAGTGCCTTTATTTTTTATTTTATTTTATTTTAAAATGAATAAAATAAAATAAAAGATAAAGGCATTCTCTTTATTTTTAGTTCCTTGTGAGATTTTTTTTTATTTATAAAGAGAGTGCCTTTATTTTTTTTATTAATTAAAATAAATAAAAAATAAAATATTATTTTTAGTTCCTTTGCTAGAGCTCCGAGGTTCACCAATGGTCAATTTTTGCGTATGCGACCGTTTTTGCCGCCATGAAGGTTTAGCCGCATTCCGACTTCTGGATGTATGTTGAGTACGTTCGTGTTTCTGTAACCCACCAAACGCTTACATGAAATACGGGTTTCTTTTACGTGTATGTTTGATCTTGTGCATGTTAATCCTTTTACTCATAACCTACGTAAATTTATCTGTTTTGAGATAATAAAGTATTTGAATATGAATTTGAATGCGTATTACACGAAGGGAACTAAAGCTTTGGCAGGTCTGCACTTGAAGTTAACATGTGTGATTGTAAAAAAAAAAAAAAAAATCCCACCCTTAATTCACCAGACATTGCCGAGATTTTCAAACCCAGGACTTCATGTACCATGGGATTGAAGTCGCGCGGTCTTATTCACTCGGATATAGCGTCTGTTACACATTATTTTGAAATGTGTCGTCTGTGTTTCAGGGATTTCGACATATTCAAACACGTCAATGAGCACAACACACAGACACCACAGTAACAACGTAAACAAACAGGTCAAGAAAGACAATTACGCCAGCCTAGAAAAATGACACACTGCACAGTTATCTCCCTGATATCGATTGTAGGCTGATTGTGGCGCACCTATCGGTTAAACATCATCTATAAATAAAAAACTATTTTATTTTATTTATAAAGTTTATAAGTTGGATTGTGTTGTGTTTTCTTGTGTTGTATTGTATTGTACTGTGTTGCATTGTACTGTCTTGTATTGTATTCTGGTAGGTATTGTATTGTATTGTATTGTATTGTATTGTATTGTATTGTATTGTATTGTATTGTTTTGTATTGTATTGTATTGTATTGTATTGTATACCATTTTCAGTCACGGCAGATTTCTTTGTGTGTAAATAATTCGGGCTGCTCTTCCAGGGGGAGAATGTCGCCACAAGACCAACGCCTCCCATTTTTTCAACAACAACAAAAACATCCTTTCCTGCTTGTGTAATTGTTTCCCTATGATGCCCGGTCTTTTTTCTCTACAGAATTATGCCATGGGACAACTCTTTTGTTGCCGTGGGTTCTTTTACGTGTGCTGAATGTGTACTGCACACGGAACGTCAGTATATTATCGTCTCATGATGAGTTTTCCGAGTAAAAAAGACCTCCCACCAGAACACTAAACCCCTTTTAAAGTAAGAGTTAAAAAGTTAAAGTCTGTCCCGAGCCTAAGGCTTATCAGGCCGGTGCTTATCCCGGTTTCTGTGGCATTAAGCGACTGAGAGTCATAGACTCCCCCTGGATAGTACGCCAGTCTATCGCAGGGTTAACCTCAACACAAGGTTGGTACCCTTTTAACCTGGGTGGGGTGAGAAAATAGCTGTAAAGTGCCTTTTCCAGGGGCACAAGGCCATAGCCGAAAGCTGGGATCGAACCGCAACCTTTAGATTACGAGTCCAACGCCTTACCACTAGACTACAGCGGGGCTTTAAGTAAAAGACACCATCTTTATTTTTAGTTCCTTGCTAGAGCTCCGAGGTTCACCAATAGTGATATTTTTATTTTTTATTTTATTTATAAAGAGAGTGCCTTTATTTTTTTTTTTTTTTTTTTTTTAAATAAATAAAATAAAAGATAAAGGCATTCTCTTTATTTTTAGCTCTTGTGAGATTTTTTTATTTATAAAGAGAGTGCCTTTATTTTTTTTATTAATTAAAATTTTAAAAAATATAAATATTATTTTTAGTTCCTTTGCTAGAGCTCCGAGGTTCACCAATGGTCAATTTTTGCGTATGCGACCGTTTTTGCCGCCATGAAGGTAGCCGCATTCCGACTTCCTGGATGTATGTTGAGTACGTTTGTGTTTCTGTAACCCACCAAACCCTTACATGAAATACGGGTTTCTTTTACGTGTATGTTTGATCTTGTACATGTGAATCCTTTTACTCATAACCTACGTAAATTTATATGTTTTGAGATAATAAAGTATTTGAATATGAATTTGAATGCGTACACACCACGAAGGGAATTACAGCTTTGGCAGGTCTGCACTTGAAGTTGACATGTGTGATTGTAAAATAAAATAAAAAATCCCCACCCTTAATTCACCAGACGTTGGCGAGATTCAAACTCAGGACTTCATGTACCCATGGGATTGAAGTCGCGCGGTTTATTCACTCGGATATAGCGTCTGTTAGACATTATTTTGAAATGTGTCGTCTGTGTTTCAGGGATTTCGACATATTCAAAACACGTCAACGAGCACAACACAGACACCACAGTAACAACGTAAACAAACAGGTCAAGAAAGACAATTACGCCAAGCCTAGAAAAATGACACACTGCACAGTTATCTCCCTGATATCGATTGTGGGCCGATTGTGGCGCGCCTATCGGCTAAACATCATCTATAAATAAAACTATTTTCTTTTATTTATAAAGTTATAAAGTTGGATTGTGTTATGTTTTCTTGTGTTGTATTGTATTGTACTGTGTTGCATTGTACTGTGTTGTATTGTATTCTGGTAGGTCTTGTATTGTATTGTATTGTATTGTATTGTATTGTATTGTATTGTATTGTATTGTATTGTATTGTATTGTATTGTATTGTATTGTATACCACTTTCAGTCACGGCAGATTTCTTTGTGTGTAAATAATTCGGGCTGCTCTTCCAGGGGAGAGAATGTCGCACAAGACCAGCGCCTCCCATTTTTTCAACAACAACAAAAACATCCTTTCCTGCGTGTGTAACTGTTTCCCTATGATAGTGGGGTTTTTTTTTCTCTAAATAATGTGGCTATGGGAAAACTCTTTTGTTGCCGTGGGTTCTTTTACGTGTGCTGAATGTGTACTGCACAGGGAACGTCAGTATATTATCGTCTCATGAGGATTTTCCGAGTAAAAAGACCTTCCATCAGAACACTAAAACACCTTTAACATAAAAGGCACTATCTTTATTTTTAATTCCTTGCTAGAGCTCCGAGGTTCACCAATAGTGATTTTTTTTTTTAATTTATAAAGAGAGTGCCTTTATTTTTTATATATATTTTTTTTAAAGAAATAAAATGAAATAAAAGATATAGGCACTCTTTTTATTTTTAGTTCCTTGTGAGATTTTATTTTTATTTATTTATAAAGAGAATGCCTTTATTTATTTTTTTATTTTAAAATAAATAAAATAAAATATTATTTTTAATTCCTTGCTAGAGCTCCGAGGTTCACCAATAGTGATATTTTTATTTTTTATTTTATTTATAAAGAGAGGCCTTTATTTTCTTTTTTTATTTTAAAATGAATAAAAATAAAAGTAAAAGATAAAGGCACTCTCTTTATTTTTAGCTCCTTGTGAGATTTTTTATTTTTTATTTTTTATTTATAAAGAGAGTGCCTTTATTATTTTTTTTATTTTAAAATAAATAAAAAATAAAATATTATTTTTAGTTCCTTTGCTACAGCTCCGAGGTTCACCAATGGTCAATTTTTGCGTATGCGACCGTTTTTGCCCGCCATGAAGGTAGCCGCATTCCGACTTCCTGGATGTAGTATGTTGAGTACGTTTGTGTTTCTGTAACCCACCAAACGCTTACATGAAATACGGGTTTCTTTCTTTTACGTGTATGTTTGATCTTGTACATGTGAATCCTTTCACTCATAACCTACGTAAATTTATCTGTTTTGAGATAATAAAGTATTTGAATATGAATTTGAATGCGTACACACACGAAGGGAATTACAGCTTTGGCAGGTCTGCACTTGAAGTTGACATGTGTGATTGTAAAAAAAAAAAAAAATCCCCACCCTTAATTCACCAGACATTGCCGAGATTCAAACCCAGGACTTCATGTACCCATGGGATTGAAGTCGCGCGGTCTTATTCACTCGGATATAGCGTCTGTTACACATTATTTTGAAATGTGTCGTCTGTGTTTCAGGGATTTCGACATATTCAAAACACGTCAATGAGCACAACACACAGACACCACAGTAACAACGTAAACAAACAGGTCAAGAAAGACAATTACGCCAAGCCTAGAAAAATGACACACTGCACAGTTATCTCCCTGATATCGATTGTAGGCTGATTGTGGCGCACCTATCGGTTAAACATCATCTATAAATAAAACTATTTTATTTTATTTATAAAGTTATAAAGTTGGATTGTGTTGTGTTTTCTTGTGTTGTATTGTATTGTACTGTGTTGCATTGTACTGTCTTGTATTGTATTGTATTGTATTGTATTGTATTGTTATTGTATTGTATTGTATTGTATTGTATTGTATTGTATTGTATACCATTTTCAGTCACGGCAGATTTCTTTGTGTGTAAATAATTCGGGCTGCTCTTCCAGGGGAGAATGTCGCCACAAGACCAACGCCTCCCATTTTTTCAACAACAACAAAAACATCCTTTCCTGCTTGTGTAATTGTTTCCCTATGATGCCCGGTCTTTTTTCTCTACAGAATTATGCCATGGGACAACTCTTTTGTTGCCGTGGGTTCTTTTACGTGTGCTGAATGTGTACTGCACACGGAACGTCAGTATATTAACGTCTCATGATGAGTTTTCCGAGTAAAAAGACCTCCCACCAGAACACTAAACCCCTTTTAAAGTAAGAGTTAAAAAGTTAAAGTCTGTCCCGAGCCTAAGGCTTATCAGGCCGGTGCTTATCCCGGTTTCTGTGGCATTAAGCGACTGAGAGTCATAGACTCCCCCTGGATAGTACGCCAGTCTATCGCAGGGTTAACCCTCAACACAAGGTTGGTACCCCTTTTACACCTGGGTGGGGTGAGAAAATAGCTGTAAAGTGCCTTTTCCAGGGGCACAAGGCCATAGCCGAAAGCTGGGATCGAACCTGCAACCTTTAGATTACGAGTCCAACGCCCTTACCACTAGACTACAGCGGGGCTTTAACGTAAAAGACACCATCTTTATTTTTAGTTCCTTGCTAGAGCTCCAAGGTTCACCAATAGTGATCTTTTTATTTTTTATTTTATTTATAAAAAGAGTGCCTTTATTTTTTTTAAGAAAATAAAATAAAAGATAAAGGCACTCTCTTTATTTTTAGCTCCTTGTGAGATTTTTATTTTATTTTTTTTATTTATAAAGAGAGTGCCTTTATTATTTTTATTATTTTAAAATAAATAAATAAAATATTATTTTTAGTTCCTTTGCTAGAGCTCCGAGGTGCACCAATGGTCAATTTTTGTGTATGCGACCGATTTTGCCCATCATGAAGGTAGCCGTATACCCACTTCGTGGATGTATGTTGAGTACGTTTGTGTTTCTGTAACCCACCAAACGCTTACATGAAATACGGGTTTTCTTTTACGTGTATGTTTGATCTTGTGCATGTTAATCCTTTTACTCATAACTACGTAAATTTATCTGTTTTGAGATAATAAAGTATTTGAATATGAATTTGAATGCGTACACACACGAAGGCAATTACAGCTTTGGCAGGTCTGCACTTGAAGTTGACATGGGTGATTGTAAAAAAAAAAAAAATCCCCACCCTTAATTCACCAGACGTTGCCGAGATTCAAACCAGGACTTCATGTACCCATGGGATTGAAGTCGCGCGGTCTTATTCACTCGGGTATAGCGTCTGTTACACATTATTTTGAAATGTGTCGTCTGTGTTTCAAGGATTTCGACATATTCAAAACACGTCAACGAGCACAACCAAACAGACGCCACAGAAACAACGTAAACAAACAGGTCAAGAAAGACAATTACGCCAAGCCTAGAAAACGATACATTGCACAGTTATCTCCCTGACATCGATTGTGGGCCGATTGTGGCACGCCTATCGGCTAAACAGCATCTTTAAATTGTACCTTTTTTCTGGGGGGGGGGGGGGGAGGGGGGCGAGTGATGTGAAGAGAGAGAGAGAGAGAGAGAGAGAGAGAGAGAAGAGAGAGAGAGAGAGAGAGAGAGAGAGAGAGAGAGAGAGAGAGAGAGAGATGATTGATTTTATTTATTCTTGTATATTGAGGATCATGGAATAAGCAGTGTTTTTTTTACGTCCAGTCCCCGTGTGTATGCAGTTTTTGTAAATTTTGTCATCTGTTCCCACCGGCACACAATGGCCTACTCTTACGAAAAGCGGAACAGGATTTAACGTGTGCGCAGGATGTTCTGCGTGCGTTCGCACACGGGAGAGAATGAATAATCTTTATTCAATGAATGAATGAATGAATGAATGAATGAATGAATGAATGAATGAATGAATGAATGAATGAATGATCTTCATTTTCCAAGGGGTAACAGAGTAAGCATTCACATACTTCTTTTCATCCGGCCTTGTCCTGGTTAAGGAATAGCACACACACCCCCTCCCCTCCCCCAAGACCCCCTCCCAAGAAAAAAAATAAAGCAATAGAAAATCAAAACCACCATCACCAACAATAAAAAAAAAAAAATTCAACCTATGGCTGGAAAAAAGGGATAGATATAAATTCAACGAACGCATAATTCCCACTAAATACATTGACAATAGGGGGAGAGAGAGAGAGAGAGAGAGAGAGAGAGAGAGAGAGAGAGAGAGAGAGAGAGAGAGAGAGAGAGAGAGAGAGAGAGAGAGAGAGAGAGTGTGTGTGTGTGTGTGTGTGTGTGTGTGTGTGTGTGTGTGTGTGTGTGTGTGTGTGTGTGTGTGGGGTGTGTGTATGTGTGTGTGTGTGTGTGTGTGTGTGTGTGTGTGTGTGTGTGTGTGTGTGTGTGTGTGTGTGTGTGTGTGTGTGTGTGTATGTGTGTGTGTGTGTGTGTGTGTGTGTGTGTGTGTGTGTGTGTGTGTGTGTGATTATTGTCATTATTCCTTTGCGCAATGCTTGTTTTCTGTCGCGTACACTTACCAGCTTTCCTTCACACAAACTAGCTTTCTTGGCTCTTGGGGGCTCTTCTGTCGCCATAAATCCGACGCCACACCTATCCAAGACGGTGGGAGAGAATGTATGCATACAGTCCGATACTGTCTTGGTGCCGTGGGGTCTTTTACCGTGCAAAAGTCGGGGTTGGATGGGGCCGATAACGGCTCTTTCGCTGGCATCTGTGCTCAAAACGGCACGTTTCTCGGGCGGGGGGTGGGTATGCGTGCGCGCACGCACCGCCGTGCTGGTGTTTATCAGTGTGTTTGTTTGTGTGCGCGCATGTGGCAGCGACCCTCCAGTTTACCCTGGTGCATCATATAGCTGTATATTGTCATTATTCCTCTCCACAATGCTTGTTTTCTGCCGCGTACACTTACCAGCTTTCCTTCACACAAACTAGCTTTCTTGGCTCTTGGGGGCTCTCCTGTCGCCACAAATCCGACGCCACACCTATCCAAGATGGTGGGAGAGAGTGTATGCATACAGTACGTACTGTCTTGGTGCCGAGGGGTCTTTTACCTTGCAAAAGTCGGGGTTGGACGGGGCTGAAAACGGCTCTTTCGCTGGCATCTGTACTCTGAAAGGCACCTTTTTCGGGCGGGGGGTGGGTATGCGTGCGCGCACGCACGCGCGTGCTGGTGTTTATCAGTGTGTTTGTTTGTGTGCGCGCATGTGGCGGCGACCCTCCAGTTTACCCTGGTGTATCATATTGCTGTATATTGTACATCTGTCTGTACAATGTGCAATCTCTCTGCCCAGATGGAAAGGCCGATTTTCTTTCTGATTTCATCTCTCAAGAAAACATAGATTTAGCTTTTCTCACTGAAACATGGTTAAAACCACTAGGCAACGAACCAAAAATAAAACAGCTGACACCACCTGGCTATAAAACTCGCTCTTTCCCTAGACTCTCCCGTGGAGGTGGCATTGCCATCACCTACAAAGACACTCTGCACCCAGCTCTTTCTTTCTGTCACTCCCTCCCTTTCTCACCTGCATCCTTTGAAGTCTGTGAACTCAACCTCAGCTTACCTGGCCACTCTATAACTTTCTGCTGTCTGTACCGTCCACCTCCTAGCCGTAAAAACAACCTGACATCTTCCCTTTTTCATCAAGAATTCCAGTCACTTCTGGATCATTACAGCCTCTCTCCAAAGAAACTTATCATTCTCGGCGACTTCAACTTTCACTTTGACAACCAGTCCTGTCCTGATGTCAAGCGTCTTTCTCTTTCTCTGTGTAACCACTCTCTTTCCCAGCAGGTCAGCGAGCCAACACACAGGTCAGGTCACATCTTAGACTGGCTCATTACTGATCTTTCACTTAATCTCGTCACATCTGTGTCCGTCACTAATGAACTGCTTTCCGATCATTCCGCCATTCTCTTCTCTCTCAACATCACTAGGCCTATCAAAAAGAAAAAGCGCGTCACCCGTCGTAATCTCAAGGCAATTGACATTCAAACTTTCTCTTCTCAAGCTGCCAAACACCTATCGCAATCCCCTGAACATACTGACCCTTCTGAATATTACAATACTGTTTTAAGCCAACTGCTCGATGAGCACGCACCTCCCACTGATGTTATTCTGCCTGATAGGCCCTGCGCCCCATGGTATACCCATAACATACTGGTTGCAAAGCGCAAACGCCGACAACTTGAGCGAAAATGGCGAAAAACAAAAACAGAAATCAACAAACAGCTCTTCCACAAACAAATAAACAAGTCAAAACCCTAATCCACTCAGCAAAGACAAACTATTACTCTGCTCAAGTTCTTGATGCACGTCCATGAAATCTCTTTTTTCCCTCACCTCAACTCTCCTCGGATCTGCAAAGGCTAGCCCTCTGCCTACTGTCCACAGCCACTCTGAACTTCCTGCTATATTCTCCTCATTTTTCTCTGACAAAGTCCGCAACATCCGCTCCAAACTGGATCAGACTTCTTTCCTACCTGCGCCTCCTGATCCCCAATTCACTGGCACTCCTCTCCTTGTCTTTCACCCAACAAGCGAGAAAGAAATCAAGAACATTCTGAAAGAAATGACAATAAAATCATGCGACCTCGATCCTGTACCTGCTTCTCTTTTCATTCAGTGCATTCCACAGCTTATACCTACCATCACAAAAATAGTAAACTCATCTCTTCTTTCTGGAAATTTTCCATCAGCTCTCAAAACTGCGATAGTCACACCTCTACTCAAAAAGCACGACCTTGATCCTAACATCCTGAAGAACTATAGACCTGTTTCTAATCTGCCTTTTATCTCTAAAGTCCTTGAAAAAGTTGTTCTGAAACAACTCAACAGCCATCTTCTTTCCAATAATCTCTTTCCCCCTTTTCAGTCTGCCTATCGCGTCAACCACAGCACTGAAACCACCCTGGTTCATACTCTAAACATGCTTCTCCATGCTTCTGACTCAGGGAAAATCTCCCTTCTTACTCTCCTCGACTTATCTGCTGCCTTTGACACTATAGACCATTCAATTCTTCTCTCCCGTCTCCAAAACATGTTTGGCATTAAAGGCACAGCCCTCACCTGGTTCACTTCATACCTAGCAGACCGAGTCCATACAGTTGCAGTAAACAAGATTCAATCAGCACCACCTGCCATACTGGAATGCGGTGTCCCTCAGGGATCAGTTCTGGGCCCTCTTCTTTTTACCCTCTATACTGCTCCACTGTCACATATAATAGACCGTCATCACATCAATTATCACTTTTATGCCGATGACTCGCAGATTCAAAGCAGTGACACACCTGAAAATCTTCCTTCTCTTTTGACAAACATGACCAACTGCCTTCAAGATATCCAACACTGGATGATACAAAACAAATTACAACTAAATGCAGATAAAACCGAAGCCATGCTCGTAGGCACCAAACACAAACTCTCCTCCATTCCAACAACTTCAATAGAATTCGGCAATACGTCAGTTCCGCTATCCACTTCTGTGAAGTATCTAGGAGTCGTTGTCGACAACACTCTCTCCATGCAAAAATTCATTACCCAAACCTGTCAGTCATGCTACTATCAACTACGGCGTATTAGTGCAATTCGAAAGTACCTGTCCACTGATGCAACATCCAAACATGTTACTTCTCTTATTCTCTCACATCTGGACTATTGCAATTCTCATTTGGCTGGTCTCCCAGCATCATCCATCCACTCCCTTCAACGTATACAAAACTCTGCAGCTCGTCTGGTCCTCAGAAAGAAAAAATCTGAGCACATTACCCCTCTCTTGCAATCTCTCCATTGGCTGCCCGTACCACAGAGAGTAAACTACAAGATCAATACCCTCTGTTACAAATGTCTCCACAATACTGCACCCTCCTACCTCTGTGAATGTCTTCACTTGTACACACCTTCTCGCTCCCTCCGCTGGTCGGCAGATACTTTGTCTTTAAGAATACCCAGATTCAACCTATCTACCGTTGGCCGCCGCTCTTTCGCTGTTTCTGGTCCATCGATGTGGAACGACCTTCCTCTCTCCCTCCAGCAAAAGCCTACTTATGACACTTTTAAATCCAACCTCAAGACACATTTATTTCAAACCTAAGTTTTTCTCCTTCCGCTTCCATCTCTTACCTGTCCCTGTCTTCAAATCCACCTGCCAAAGTGCTTAACGTTGGAAGGTGTGTGTGCGTGCGGCCGTGCTGCGTGCATGCGTGCGTGCGTGTGTGTATATATGAATTTGTTAAAAACTGTAAATTGTTGTTGACTGCGTGTTGTGTACGTCGAATGCAAGCGCTTTGATTTGTTTTTTACAAGAGATAGCGCTATACAAATTCCATGTATTATTATTATTATTATTATTGTCATTATTCCTTTGCTCAATGCTTGTTTTCTGTTGTGCACACTTACCAGCTTTCCTTCACACAAACTAGCTTTCTTGGCTCTTGGGGGCTCTCCTGTCGCCACAAATCCGACGCCACACATATCCAAGATAGTGGGAGAGAGTGTATGCATACAGTACGATACTGTCTTGGTGCCGTGGAGTCTTTTACCGTGTAAAAGTCGGGGTCGGACGGGCTGAAAACGGCTCTTTCGCTGGCATCTGTACTCAAAACGGCACCTTTTTCGGGCGGTGGGGTGGGTATGCGTGCGCATTTAGAGAAAAGAAAAATTAGGTTCTTAATATATATTATGAAAATGTAAAGAAAGAACAGCAAAAATAAGTGAAACGATATTTGGTAAGGAAAAAAATACAGATGAACTACTTTATCCGCCAAATCAATTACCGTACAGCAATTTTTCTCAAGGAGCACCGGAGCAAAATAAAGACAAAAAATAAAAACAATCAAGCAAACATAAATGACCATTTAAATATACAGATAAAAACAACAAAGATTCCAACAAAAAGAAACAAACACATAGAAAACCAACTTAACTAAATACACTGTCACAACAATAACATAAACAAAAGCAAAACTAACAATGACACAAACATCAAATTTGAAAGACAAGAGACAAGAAGAAGAAGATACCGAGCAAAACGAAGGTTTAAAGAAAAAGAGGAAAAAAAGAAAGAAGAAATATAAAAGTAAGAAGAGAAAGAAAGAAAGAGAGAGAGAGAGAGAGAGAGAGGAGAAGAGGAGAGAGAGAGAGAGAGAGAGAGAGAGAGAGAGAGAGAGAGAGAGAGAGAAAGAGAGAGAGAGAGAGAGAGAGAGAGAGAGGAGAGAGAGAGAGAGAGAGAGAGAGAGAGAGAGAGAGAGAGAGAGAGAGAGTTATATTTATTTATTTATTTATTTATATTATTCTGTTATATTGAGGATAATGCGATAACCACTCTTGTGCTCTTTCACATCCAGTCCCCGCGTGTATGCAGTTTTGTAAATGTCGCCTGTTCCCACCGGCACACGATGGTCTACTCTTACGAAAAAGCGGAACAGGATTTAACGTGTTCGCAAGATGTTCTGCGCACAGGGCTTCGGTTTATAGTCTCATTCAAAAGATGAGACTAGAGAGAGTGAGAGAGAGACAGAGACAGAGACAGAGACAAACAGACAGACAGACAGACAGACTAACGGACAGAAAGATGACAGACACACAAAATCAGAGATACAGAGAACAGAGAAAAAAAAAAACGTTGTAAAAAAAAAAACAGAGAAAAAAACGCTGTAAAAAAGAACAAGCAAATTTACTGCCAAAGCAATCTTCTTTTTCTGTATTTTTCCCTTGCCTCCCCCCCCCCCCCCCCCCCCCCCCCCCCCCCCCCCCCCCCCCCCCCTTTTTCTTTTTTTTCTTTTTTTTTTTCTCCAAAGTGCTATCTGAACTGTGAGCATTTTTCACTTCACTGACACGACTGCGTGAGTTGCATTTCAAACAGACCCACAGCTGCAAGAGGGAGACACCAGCCGAACTGCCAAGACAGTATATGGGAGGAGAAAAAAACCTCAGAAGACTTGAAGATTTCAACACTTCTGCTTCGGTGAAAGACTCAGAAGAAGCAGAACATGGTGGACACGAGGGACAGGAGCGTCCGTCGACCATTTTTCTCCAAGCTGGTCTGTTTTTGTCTTCAAGCTGGGGCAAGCAGCCATGATTCCTGCTCCCAAGTTCACCATAGCTCTACTAGTCAAGTCATGGCATGCTTTTGTGAGTAGAGATTGTTTGTCTAGGAGTAGATGTGTGGGTTGGTTGGTTCTGTTGTTGTTTTTGTTGTTGTCATTGTCGATTGTTTAAGAGTAGATAATTATGTTGACTGGTTGCCCTGTTGTTGTTGTTGTTGTTGTTGTTGTTGTTGTTGTTGTTGTTGTTGTTATCGTTGTTGTTTTTGTTATCGTCGTTGTTGAACGTTCCCCAGCCCAGCTTGAACTTTGAAGGCCCTCAAACGAGTGGCTTGGTAGTGGCTCATACCCGGATCGATCCCAAACTGTAGAAATTGCTATCACAATGCTCTAACCACTAGGATATCCTCTGTTACCCTCACCCCCCACCCCCACCCCACGCTCTCTAAGTAAAAATTACGGTACTTAATTAGTTGGGTTGTTTTTTTTAGGTTGACAGTGTAGGTATTTGAAAGGATTACATGATGCTCAAGTGAAAGTTACCAGAACCATTGAAACTGAATGAGGTGATAGCCCTGATACGGCTTTCGTGGTGGGTAGGGCTATAACCATGAATTAATTAAAACGGAATATAAAGCTAGAGATGGTCACATCTATTTGTGACAGCAACCTTTGCTAGAAACTGTCACCAAACCTCTATACGACTATAATTACCAGAAATTGCTAAAGTTTGATGATATAGTCTTTCTGTGAAACTGACACTAAGCATTTTATTTCAGGCTGACCAAATCGAACAGACACAAAGCTGCCACCCTGGTGCACCTAGCAAGAAATTGACATCCCCGCAGAACCTAACCCTTACATCATAGCTCAGGTAAGTTTTCTATATATTCACGCTCATTACACTTTCTAAAGCCCGAACGTCCTTTTTTTTTTTTTTTCCTCGGCTAGAGCTCCGAGGTTTACGAATGGTGAGATATTAACCTATGCGACTCTTTTAAGGTAATTACATTCCGACATAGGGGATGGTGTCTTAAACTTTTGAAGCCGTATGTTTTTTTTGTTTTTTATTCATTCCTCGGCTAGAGCTCCGAGGTTTACCAATGATGAGATATTAATGTAGCGACATATTTTTACCCACTATTTTAAGGTAACTGCATTCCGACATAGGGGGATGGTGTCGTAAATTTCTAAAGCCCTACGTTTTGTTTTGTTTTGTTTTGTTTTGTTTTGTTTTTATCACTACTCGGCTAGAGTTCCGAAGTTCACCAATGGTGAGATTTTCTAAGTTCGCGACCGTTTTTTACCCACCACTTTAAGGTAGCCGCATTCCGACTCCTAAATTTCTAAAGCCGTACTTTTTTTTTTAATCGTTACTTGGTTAGAGCTCCGAAGTTCACCAGTAGTGAGATTTTGAAGTTCGCGACCGTTTTTTTTTTCCACCATTTTAAGGTAGCCCATTCTGAAGTAGGAGATGGTGTCTAAACACACCAGTGTGCATGCATTAAAAATTTAAAAAATCTTGTCAGCCGTTCTTACCTGAACGCAATGGCCTTCTCTTCCGAAAGGCAGAAGAGGTTTTAACGTGTGCGGAAGATGTTCTGAGTGAGTGCGTTGGCACACAGGAATTCAGGATTTTTCTCATCC
>JASPKP010005102.1:0-16458 GCA_030674155.1 Stramonita haemastoma | reverse complement strand
TTTTGGGACCCTGTATCTTTCTTTTTATTTTTTTTTTTTTTTTTAAAAAAAAATATATTTTTTTTCCATTATTTTTATCATTTTTTTTTTATATCATCTCATCATCATCATATTTTCTCTTTTTCATCTCATCATATAAAACATTCTTTATTTCATCATCATTTTTTTTTTTAAAACAGAGCAGGGTTTGTTGGGGGAAAAATTTTCCAGATGACATGCAGGTAGAGATTTTTCCCCTATGTGGTAGTGATAAGCCCGTTCCCCCTTTTAGCGATGTTATGGGTTTTTCACGTGAAACCCCCCGTTGTTTAGTTTTTTGACTCCCGGGGGACCACATGATCCCCCCCTTTTGTTTATAGCGACGACCCCCTGTGTTTCCCAAATGATGACAACCAGGCCGGACCGTGTCAAAAAAAGGGGGGGGGGAGGGAAAAAAAACTAAAGGAAAAGGGGGTTTGGAAAATTTTGGGGGGATGGCAAAAAAAAACCCCTAAAACCCCTGCCCCAAAAAAATGTGTCACACTCCTCTTTCCCACTGTGCCAAAGTGAAGTCACACTTCCTCGTGACCACGTCCCAAGATGAAATAACCTCTCAAGACCAATGCCCAAAAGATGAGGGAAACTCTTTCTTTCCCACATCTCAAACCCTTTTTGTAGGTGGCGTCGGTTTAAAAAAACCCGGACCATGCCGGGTTTTTTCTCCCTTGTTTTTTAAACTTTTTTTTCCCCCTTTTTTTGAAATTTGTTTTAAATTTTTTTTTTGTACCCCCATTTTTTAAAAAATTTTTTTCTACTAGGGAGGGGGGGTTTTTTGGTTTTTTTTCCCCCTTTTTTATCTTTTTTGGCATACAGTTTTACATTTTTTTAAAAATTTTCTTTCTTTTGCCTGTTATTTATTCTTTTTTTGTTATGTCTTTTAGCAAGGGTGGGGAAATGCAGTCAAAAAGGTGCTCCTGTTTTTTTAAAGGCAACTGAAATTTCGAAAAATGGCGGGGGAAAATTTGGGACAAAGAACTTCGTGAAAAAAATCGCCGGGGGCCCCCCAAAGACCCAGAGAAAATTTTGGGGTAAAAGGATTTTTCCCCATTTGAGAACTTGGGTAAAAGAACCCCCCATTTGGAATTTGGGGGGATGGGGGGGAATATCCCTTTTAAAAAATTTGGGGGAAAATAGCGAACCCCCCTTTCTAAAAAATTTCAGGGATAAAAAATACCCCCATTTGAAATCTAAACCCCCCCAAATTTTCCGATCGGTTTTTTTCTTTGGAAAAAAACCCCCCGTGGGGGCTTTGTTAAAATTTCCCTTTTAAATTTTTCCCCCTCTAAAAACCAGGCCAACCCATTTTAAAAACCAATGGGGGATCAAAATTTATTTTTTGTGGCGAGAAGGTAGAGGTTGCTGAGAAGTTTCTGAAAAAAAAAAAACCCCCCAAAAAGAAAAAAAAACCCAACCCCCTTAATGTAAGGAAGATGGGGAGGGCCCGCGCACGTAGGCGCGTGCCCCCCCCGGGTTGGTTTTTTTGTGTTTTTGTGGGGTGTGGTGCGTGTGTGTGGGGGTTTTTGCGTGTTTGGTGGGCGCGGCTTTGTATGTGTTTTTTCTTTTATATCGAGATAATGGAATAAGCACTCTTGTGCTTTCTTTCCCAAGTCCCCTGTGTATGAGTTTGTAAATGTCATTGTTAAAAACGGCACAGGATGGCCCCTTTATGGAAGGGGAAAGGCCTTAACGGTGCGCAAGATGTTTGCGGGCGTTCCCCAAAAGGGTCCATTTACACCCCCCAAACCCCCAAAAGATTTTGGGGGGGGACCCCCAAACACTGATGTTAACTCAGGGAGAAAAATCTCCTTCCGGAAAAAAACCCCGGTCGTAAAAATTCCCACTTTAATGTTCTGAAAATAGGTAGAGACCCAAAAGGGAAAAGAGAAAGGAAAGAGACAGAGTGGGTTTTTAAGTAAGTGGGAGTGTGCGGGGGGTGTGGTGTGTGTGTGTTTTTTTTGGGGGGTGTTGGTGTTGTGTGTGTGTGTGAGTACGTGTCCCCGGGCTATTTACCCCCCAGTGTGAGTGGTAATGACCCCTTGCAAAAAAACAAATGACATTTTAAAAAGTCCCAAAAAGACGGCAATCCCAAAAGTGGGGAATGTGGCGCCCTAAATGAGGGGAGGGGTGGGGGCGGAAAGGGCTAAAACAAAAAAAAATTATTTTTGGAAAAATTTGGTCTTATTTGGGGGGGAAAAAACCCAAAATTTTAAAAAAAAAATTTAAACCCCTTGGGTTGGGACCGGAAACCGAAATACTAGCAAAAAATTTTGAAGTGGAATGCGCTGCCTTCATCGTGAGGCAAAAAAAAACGTTTCCCCAAAACCCCCCCCCATGGGGGACAATTGACAATCAGGATTAACCCCCTGTTTCAGCTAATCAGTTGGCTATTTAAAAGGGGATTTTTCCTTGGAGTACATTAGTCCCCAACTCCAATTTACTCCACCCCCCCAAAAAATCTTTCAAAAGAGACTAAAAACCCCCAAGAAACTGTGGAACCCCAACAGAAAAAAAAAGCAAAAAAGATAAACCCGTTTTTTTTTGGGGAAAGGGGGGATTTTTCCCCAGTGGGAATGGATGAGAAAAAAAATTTTTAAAAAAACTGCAAAAGGGGTATGGTGAAAAATAAACCCCGAAGTGGGAAAATGTACCCTACCTTAATGGGGGCAAAAACGGTTCCCCATGGGGAAATCTCACCTTTGATAAACCCTTGGGGTGGGAAAAAAAACAAAAGCAAGAGGGGGGAAAAAAGGCCCAGAAATTTTTGCGGGGGGGGGGGGGGGGGGGGGGGGGGGGGGGTTGTAGCCAAAAAGGCCTTTATCCCCGGGGTGAAAGGGAAAATTTATCCCCAATTTTTAATTTTTTGTGCACCCCCCCCCCCCCCCCCCCCCCCAACCCCTTTCCCCTCTCTCAAAAAACAAGGCTTTTTATTTTTCTCCCAAAAAAATTTGAAACCCTCTTTTTGGGGTTTTTGTGTGTGTGTGGTGTGTGGGGTGTGTGTGTTTGTGTGTGTGTATGTGTGTCCCTTGCTTTTTGTGCGACCCCCAATGCTTTTTTTTAATGTACAGTTTTTAAAAAGTAAACGAAAACTACCCCTACATTTTAAAAACTAAAGTTTTATGCCCAAGGGGGACTTTTTCCCCTTGGTAGTCCTAGCATATAGGAATAAAAAATGGAAAGAAACACAAAAACCCGTTGGAATTAAAAAACTGCATGTGTTTCATATTCCCCTTTTATCTAAAATTGTTGGATGGGGGAAAAAAACCCCCAAATGGTAAAAACCCAAAGGGAAAATTTAATTTGGGAAAAATTTGAATTCGTGCCAATTAAACCCCGGGAGGTTTTTTGCGCATGTCACGTAAAAGGGGGGGGAAAAAACTCTGCGACAATTGGCAGTCAGCACTTTTTTCTTTTTTTGGGCCAAAAAACCCAAAGAGTTTTGACAAACGGAAATTTTTTTCCCCAGGATACAATAAATGTGCAGGTTTGATTATAAAATTTTTTTTTTTGGAAAAAAATTGCACCCCTTATTTTTTTTTTGAAACCCTTTTATGTTTTTTGTTTCGTTTTTTAAAAATATTTATTTTGTTGTTGTAAGCACACGGAAAGGGGAGAGGGAGGGGGGGGGGGGAGTTTAGGGGGGGGGGAAAGGGAAAAAAGGGGGGGGGAGTTTGCCTACCCCCTTTGTAGAAAAACCCAGTTTACTTTTATTATTTTTTTTCATAATTTCGTTTTGGGAGGGGTTTCCCCAAAGGGGGCCTGGGTCATTTTATGCTGACCCCAGAGAAAGTTTTAAAGCAGGAAAATCTTGTTTTTTCCTTTTGGACGGTGGTTAGACGAAAAACCGTCCCCCCCTGAAAGCGAAAAATTGGTTCCCCCCCAAAAATTTTCCCCCCCTTTCCATTAGACCAGGGGGTGGTCTGGGTGTAGTCTTTGGGGGAGACGAAAACGACCCCCTGGTTTTAAAACCTTTTTTTAATTTAATTAGTAGAAAACCACGGCAAAAAGGGGGGTTTCCCCCCCTTTGGAAAAATTCTGTAAAAATAAAGCACTTTGATAGGAAAAAAAAAATTTTTTGAGAAAAAAAGGGAAAAAAGAAATATGGGTGGGGCTGCATTTTGGGGAACGCATTTCCCCCGGGAAAAGCAGCCGAATTAAATCTGTGACATAGGGGGGATAAAATAAAAATAAATAAAAGCCTAAAAAAATATTGACATTATTTTCTAAAGACTTTTCCATCAAATCGTGGGGACCTAAATTTTGATTTTTTTTTATAAATTTATGTCACAGCAGATTTCTTTGCATGAAATTTTGGGTGCTTTCCCCCGGGGGAGAGAACGCCCTGCCCCCAAAGCACCCTTTTTTTTCGTCCTTTTGGTTAAAAAAAACCCCCCCAAAAAAAATAAGATTTTTTTTCCTTTTCCCAAGGGGAAAGTTTTTTTGGGGGTTGAATTTTTAGTCCATTTGGGGATGCAAGTTTTCGGTAGGTTATTTTTTTAACGGCGTATTTCGACTTCCCATGTGTAATTGTGAAACAAGAAAAGGTACCCCCCGGAAACAGAAGCAATTCTGTAATGAGTTTTTCAGAAAAATTTTTTTGGGGCATTAAAGAGCCCTTTTTAAAAAGGGTGTTTGTTTGATTATGACGTCCATAATGAAAAAAGGGTTTAAGATCTTCTTTAAAGCCTAAAACCCTTATAAAAACTTTTCAGGAGAAAAATTTTTCTTGTTTTTTGTGAAAGTCTGAGGGGGGATTCCCATACCCCCTTTTGAAAAAAGAAATACACCAAAAAAATTTTTTTAAAAAAAACACAAGAAAAACCTCACCTAATAAACAAAAAGAAATAAGGAAAAACATCATTAAACAAAAAAAACACACAAACCACACACACACGCGGCGCCGCACAACCAACACACACACACACACACCACACCACACACACAACACACACACACCCCCCCCAAACCCCCCTTTACAAAAAAAATTTTTGGGGGAAATAAACAAAAACAAAAAAAAATGTTGGGCCACCGAGTGGTCAAAAGAGAGAGAACTAGGGGGGGTTTTACCCAATGTAGGTTGTTTCCTTACATGCTATCGAGTTCAGCTGTCCCTGTTGCAACAACAAAAAATTATTATAAAAAGGTTTTGTGTAAAGGGTTCAAAATTAAAAATGATGTTATAAAAATACGGCGTGACAAGTCCCCCGATGACGTTCATGCCCTTGACAGCGATGTGATGTAAATGTGATGATGATGATAAAGATGAGTGCCTGGAGGGTTGAAATGGAAAAGGCGTTTTTTTTATTTTTTCTTAGAAAAAAATTTACCTTTTAAACCTTTTTATTTATTTTTTTTTATAAAAAGGTGGGGGAAAATAAGCACTCTGTGTTTTCTTTTCAACCAGCCCCCCTGTGTATGCAGTTGTGTAAATTTTTGTCATTTATTTTCCCCGGCCCCCCCAAAACCCAACCAAAATTAAATGTTGCTTTTAGCCCCCCCCCCCAAAGGGGGCCCCTATGGGGCGGGTCCCCCTTTTTAAAAATTTTTTTAAAATGTTTTAAAAGGGTGGGGCGACTATGATTTTTTTAAAAAAGGGGTTAAAAAAAAACCCAGTCAACCCCCTTTTGGTTGACGGGGTCCACGTAAGGGTAGCCCGGGACGGCTAGCGTGGGGGAAAACCCCAATCGACCGGAATAAAAAGATAAAAAAAAACCCAGTTTCCCTTTAAAAAAGCCTTTTGCCCTCCCCCCCAACCCAACCCCTTTAAAAATTTATATCGGGGGGGAAAAAAAAAGCCCGATTCTTGGGAAAAAAAAAAAATGGGTCCGGTGGGAACATCCAAAAAAGGATCTTTAGGGGTCCGTAAAAAATGCTTCCCCCAAAACCCTAAAACATCCGCACTCCAGGAGCAGCCCCCTAAAGGTTCCCGCAGAAACAGTCCCACCAGGGGGCCCCTGCCTTTCACGGCCCCACGGGGGCCCCTACTCTTAAAAAGCGGAACGGGTTTTTAAAATGAAAGCAAGACGTTTGTGTGGTTTTCAACGGGCTCGGTTTCAGTCTCATTGAAAAACTTTTGGGGAAAAGGGGAAAGCGGGCATTTGATGTTAACCTGGGGGGGGAAAACCCCCCCGATGGGAAAAAAACCCCGGGTCGTCAAATTCCCAAAAGGAAATTTTTTGGGGCCCCCGGGGTACCCCCCCCTTTGTATGGTGTGTGTGTGGGGTTTTTGCCTTTTGGGGGGTTTTGTTGGTTGGGTGTGTGTGTGGGTGTTGTGGGGGGGTTTGTGTGTGGGGTGGGGGGTGGGTGTGTGTGGTGTGTGTGTGTTGTGTGGGTGGGAAAAAAGGGGGGGGGTTGGGTTTTTTGTGAGAAAGTAAGTTTTTTTTTTTTTTTTTGTTGGTGGGAAAGAGGGAGGGTATTATGGGGAAAATAAAAAAGGGGGGTTTATTCCCCCAAGAAAGGGAAAACGTGAGTGTACGGGGCATATGTGTTTTTTGCGGGGTGTGTGTGTTTGTGTCTGTGGTGTCGTGTTTTTGTGCGCGTCTGCGTGTTTTGGGGGTGTTTTTTTGGGGCTGTGTGTGTATGTGTTTGTCTGTGTGGGGTTTTTTTTGCGTGTTTGTGGGTGGTGTGTGGGTGTGGGGGGGTTTTTGGGGGTGGTTTTTTTTTAAACCCCCGGTTTTGTGTGTGTGTGGTGGGGTGTGTGTGTGGGTGTGTGTGTGTGTGTGTGTGTGGGGTGTGTGTGTGTGTGTGATATTGGTGTTTTTAATTTTGTGTCTGTGGGCTCTGTGTTTTTTTGGGGTTTTGGGGGTTTTTTGGGCCTGATTTTTTTTAAATTTTTGATGATTATGTTTATTTAAATTTTGGGTTTTAAAACCAAATTTAAAAGATTTGGTGTTTTGAACAAAGTCAGTGTTTGAAAAGATAAATTTTGGGGAAAAACAAGAAGGAAAGTGATTTTTCAGTTGTTTTTGGGGGGGAATATTGCCCCCGATTTTTTCCCCGGAGGGGGACATGGCGATTTTACCCCTACCCCTTTTCTTTAAAATTTAAAAATTTTGAAAAAATTTTTTTCGTTTCTTTTTAAATTTAAAAAAAGGGGGAGTGGATGGGGAAAAGGAGGGGGAAAATTTTTTGGGGGTGACAGGATTCTTTTTTTTAAATTTTTTTTTTTTTTCGGAGGGGCCAAAAAAATTTGTTGGGGAAAATTTTTTTTTTCTTTTATTAGAGGGGGGGGGGGGGGGGGGGGGGGAAAAATTGTGAAAAAAAAAGGGGGTGGGGAAAGGTGTATAGAGTGGGGTTTTTTTTGTGGATTTTTTGGGGCTTTGGAAAAAAGTGGGGAAATTTTTTTAAAAAAATTTTTCCCCAATTCTTAATAAAATTGGACCCAAAAATTTTAAGGATTTTTTTCCCTTTATTATAAAAAATTTTAAAAATTTTGGGTTTTTTTATAAAAAAAACAAAAAACCCCCTTTTGGGGGGGAATTTTTCCAAAACGTTTTTTTGTGGGGGGTTCATTTTATTTTTTTTGGAAAAGGGGGGTTTTAGGGGAAGAGTATGCATTACGGTAAAAATTTTTTCCCCGGTCCCCTTGGGGTTTTTAACCGGAAAATTCCCCTTGAGGACCTGAAAAGGCTTTTTTTCCCCCCCTTTTTTCCCCCCCCAAAACCCCCCCCTTTTTTGGGTTTTAAGGGGGGTTTTTGGGTTTGGCATGCGCGCACGCACACGCGCGCTTTTTGTTTGTTTTTTGCGTTTGTTTGTGTGGGGTTTTTGGGGGGGGCCCCCTCCCGTTTTGCTGTGGTGAATCTTTTTGGGGAAAAATTGCCCTTTTTATTGTCCCCCGGGGTTTGGGTTTTTGGGGGGGGGGCTTTTTTCCCTTTTTTTCTTGTGATAAATGCTTTTAGCTTTGAGGGCGGCGGTGTCGCCAAAATTTTCCGGCGCAAAAAGTGGAGGGGGGGAAAAGGGGGGGGTTTTTTATCCATCCGGTCCCTTTTGGTTGGGGGTTTTTTGGGTTTTTAAAACCCGGGAAAAAAACCCCAAAAAACCCACCCGAACGCGCGCACGCCAAAAAAATTTAAAAACATCTCCATGAATAAGCTAAAAAGTTTTCCCCAAAATTTGAGACAAAACCCCTTTTGGGGGGCCCCCCGGCAGTGCCGTTTCCGAGGGGGGGGCCCCCGGGCCCCAAAGGGGGCCCAAATTTTTAAAAAAAAGGGGGGGAAAAATTTTAAAAAAAACCCTTTTTTGAGGTGTGTGGGGAAAAAAAAAATTTGGGGTGGCGAGCCCGGCCCCAAAACCCCCAAAAGGCGCTTGCCCCCCCAAGTTTGTTGCAAAAAAACATGGTGGATTTTCCCCAAAAAAACCCCACCCCCGAACACACATCAATAAAAAAAACCCCCTAAAAAACATCCCCCAAGGGTTTTTTGGCAGCCCCCCCTTTCCCCCACCATGAATTTTACAAAGGAAACCCACAACCATAAAAAGCAAAAACGCACCCCAAACGATGATAACACCCCCCCTAAAAAAGAAAAAATTTTTTCCCAAAAAGGGGGGGAAAAAGGGAAAAGGGCCCCTTTTTGGGGCCCTTGCCCCCCGAAATTTTCCGCAGTTCACCCCCACGGCAAAAGGACCGTTTCCAAAAAGAGAAAAATTTACAACTTTTTTTTAATGTGTGTGGGGGGGAAAATTGTGGTTGACAGAAAACCCCCCAAAGAGGGAAACCCCGCTTGTAAAACCCCCAAGTTTGTCGTACGGGAGGGGGTTTTACAGTGAAAAAAAAAATTCCCCCAAAAATACAAAAAAACCAAAAAATTTTTATTGAATATAACCCCCCAGCAATAAAAAGGGCCCCCCCAAAAACCCCACAACACAAAAGACCATAAAACCACCCCCGGCAAACGAAAGCACGCAGCATGAAAAAAAAACCCCCTCAATAAAAAAATAAAGCCCCCTTTCCCAAAAAAATTGGGGGGGGAAAAGGCCCCCGTTGGGGGCCCTTGAGCCGCACTTTCCCGTTTTTACAGAGCCACCCCCAAAAACGACTTTTTTACGAAATGTAAAAAAATTTTTGGGGGAAAAAAATTTTTGGGAAAGTGGGGGGCCCCGGAAAATAGGGGCGCAGCCCCCCCCAAAGTTAAAAACCCCCTTGTACACCCCCAAGTTTGTCGCATAAAAAAAGGGGGTTTTACAGTGTCCCCCAAAAAAAACCCCCGAACATTTTTAAAAATAAAAATTTTTTAAAATACCTGCCCCACAGCAATTGCGGGCCCCCAAAACCGACAAAAAAAAAAAAACCCCACACGAAACCCCCAGCAAAAAAAAACGCACGCCCCGATGCTTTCACACCCCCCCATGAATAAGCAAAAAAATTTTCCCCAAAAGGGGGGAGGGGAAAACCCCCTTTTTCCCGGCCCCCTTGCGCCCGCATTTACGCAGTTCAAGCCCACCCCCCGGGAATTTTATTTATTTCCCCGCCCAAACTTTAAATTTTTTTGGGGATGTGTGTGGATGGAAATTGGGGCCCCCACCCCCCCCCAAAAAATTTAAAAACCCCCCGCTTGTACACCCCCCAAGTTTGGGGAAAAAAAACCTTTTACAGTGTACGCAAAAAACCCCCCTCGAACACACATATAATATTAATATATACAATATCAACCCCCAAGCAATCGCGGGCCCCCTTCCCCCACGAAAAAAACAAAAAAACACACAAAAAAAAAAGCGCAAAAAACCCACCGGCATGCATACAACCCCCCGGGGGAATAGAAAAAGCCCCCTTTTCCAAAGAGGGGGAAAAACCTTTTTTTCCGGCCTTGCCCCGTTTTCCCCGTTTTTCAGAGCCACAAAAGGGGGAAAACCTTTTTTAGGGAAAGGGGAAAATTTTACAATTTTTTTGGGGGATGTGTGTGGAACTGGAATTGGGGCCCACAGCACAGCCCGGGGAAAAAGGCAAGGCTTGTACATACCCCTTTTTGTGGCTTGAAGGGGGGTTTACAAGTGTACAAAAAACCCCCCAACCCCCCCAAACCCAAAATTTTTTAAATTTAATATCTCCAATATCCCCCCAAAAAAAAAACCCCTGTCCCCGGGACCCGCCCCAAACAAAAAAAAACACCAAAACAAACCCAGCGAACGGGGACGCACCCATGCATACCACCCTATGAATAAGCTAAAGAGTTTTCCCAAAAAGTGGGGAACGAAACCCCTTTTTCCGGGCCCCTTGCCCCCCGCACTTTTCCCCCATTTTTCCAGAGCCCCGGCCCCAGGCCCGTATTCTACGGTAGCAGACCCTTTAAACTTTTTGGGGATGTGTGGGCACGGAATTGTGGGCGCACACCCCCAAAATTTGGGAAAACCCTTTTGAAACATAGAAAAAGTTTGCCCCATAGAAAACCAGGGGTTAACAGGTACGAAAAAAAACCCCCTCAAAAAAAACCCCAATAACATTAATATCATCCCTTAATCACCACACAAACTGAGGGCCCCCTCCCCACCGACAAAACCAAAAAAAAAACACAAAAACCAGGGGCCGGGAAGGGGCACGCATGATCACTCCCCCCATGAAAAAGGGTTTAAAAGAAGTTTCCAAAGATGTGCGAAACGCCTTTTTCCCGGCCCCTTGGGCTTTTTCCAGCCCCCACGGCAAAGGCCCGTTTTTCTAGGTAGCAAAAATTTAAAACCATTTTGGATGTGTGGGCACTGGAATTGTGGCGACAGAAACCCCCCAAAATTTGGAAACCCCGCTTTTTAAAATCGCCAATTTTTGCCCGCATAGCCCATGGTAAATGAAAGAAAAAAATTCCCCCCTCGAACACACATATAACTTTTAATATCATACAATTTTCAGGCCCCAAAAAGCAATTGAAAGGGGCCCTTTGACCGCAAAAACCCAAAAAAAAACCAAACAAAAATTTCAGCGAACGCGCCCCACGACGATGTAAAATGCCCCATGAAAAAGAAAAGAAGCTTTCCAAAATGTGCGAAACCCCTTTTTGGGGGCCCCTTGCCGCCCGCCTTTTGCAGTTAGAGCCCCCCGGAAAACCCGGGAGAAATTTTACGGAAAGGAAAATTTACACCTTTTTTGGATGTTGTGGACGGGAAATTTTTGGCGCAGAAAGGGCCCCGAAAAAGGAAACCGTTGAAATACCCCAAGTTGTGGGCAAAAGAAACATGGTCTTTTGTACGCAAAAATTCCCCCCTGAAAACACATTAACATTAATATCATACAAAATCATGCCCCAACAGAAAAATTGCAGGGCCCCTGCACACGCACAAAACAAAAAAAAAAAACCCCCAAACAAGCGAAGGGTTTGCACGCACGCTGCATAACATCCTCCATGAATAAGCTAAAGAGTTTTCCCAAAAAAGTGACAAAAACGCCTTTTTCCCGGCCCCTTGCCCCCCCCGCACTTTTCCGCAGTTCCAGAAGACGGCCCCAGGAGTATTCTCCGTAGCAGAAAAAATTTTAAACCCTTTTTAGGAAAGGTGTGGCACGGGAAAATTGTGGGACACCCACACCCCCGGGAAAATTGGAAACCCGTTGAAATAGCAAGTTGCCCGATAGAAACGGGAACAGGAAACGAAAAAATTTCACCCCCCGCCCCCACATAAAAATTAAAAATATCCCAAAAATTCACGCACCACAGAAATTGCGGGGTTCCCTGCCCCACGCACAAAAAAAAATACACCCCCCAAAAAATACCGCAAAAAGCGGCACGCACGATGCTAACTTTTCCCCATGAAAAAAAAAAAAGGGAAGCTTTCCAAAGATGTGACGAACGGTTTTGGCCCTTCCCGGCTTTTTTCCGCATTTCCAGACCCCACGGCACCAGGAAGTTTTTTACCGGTAGCAGAAAAATTTTTCCCCCCCTTTTGGGGGATGTGTGTGGCCCGGGAAAAATTGTGGCGAAAACACACCCCGGAAGGGGCCCAACCCCCGTTGTCCCATAACAAGTTTGTGGGAAAAGAAACTTTGGGTACAGTGTACCCCAAAAAATCACCCTCGAACACAAATTATACATTAAATCTTTAAATATAAATGCACCCAGCAATCTGCAGGGCCCCCTGACCGCAAAAAACCCCAAAAAACAACACACAAACACCAGCGAAGCGTGTTACGAGCATGCTCATGCCCAGAAAAAGGGTTAGAAAGTTTTCCCAAAAAGATGTGCCCAAAACCCCTTTTTTCGGCTCTTCCCGCCCGAAATTTCCCCGCAGTTCCAGAGCCCACAGCACCGGAGTATTTAGGGTTATGAGACAAATTTAAAACCCTTTTTTGGAAAGGTGGGGGGCCAGGGAAATTTTGTGGGACACCCCACAGCCCAAAATTTTTAAACCCCGCTTTTTAATAGCCAATTTTTTGTGGAAAAAGAAAAAGTCGGGTGTAAAAAAAACCCCCCCTCAAAACCCCATATAACATTAATACCATCCCAATATAAATGCCCCACTTAATTTGCCGGGTCCCGGCACAGCACAAACCCCAAAAAAACCCCACCCCAACAAAACCCCGCAAACGCGCGCACGACGCATGCATAAACCCTCCCAGGGAATAAGCTAAAGAAGTTTTCCCAAAATGGGGGCCCAAAACGCCTTTTTGGCCCCTTTCCCGCCCGCACTTTTCCGCAGTTCAGACCCCACGGCCCCGGGAAAACCGTATTCAAAAACCGGTTTTTTATGCAGACAAACTTTAAAAACCTTTTTGGGGATGTGTTTTGGCCTGAAAATTGTGGCGCCCGGCACCCCCCAAAGAGGAAAAACTCCGCTTGAAACAACCCAAATTTTGTCGAATGAAACAGGGTTTCAGTTTTACGAAAAAAAATCACCCTCAAACCACCATAAAAATTAAAAACATACAAATCATGAACCACAGCAATTGCGGGTTTCCCCCTGAAAGCAAAAAACAAAAAAAGCAACACAAACCCCCGCGAACCCGGGCCGCACGCAGGGCAAAAACATCCCCCCCCATGAATAAGAAAAAAAAGCTTTCCAAAGATTGATAACCCCGGTTTTCCCGGCCCCTTCCCGCCCAAATTTTCCGCAGTTCCGGGGAAAAGGGCCCAACCGGGCCCGTATTCTACGGTATGCGGGAAAAATTTTTAAACCAACCAATTTTGGAGGGTTGGGGCCCACGGGAATTTGGGACGGCACCCCCGAAAAATTGGAACCCCGCTTTTTACATAGCCAAGTTTCTGGCTTCAAAACAGGGTTACGTGTCCCGAAAAAATCCCCCCTCGAACAACAAAAACTTTAAATATATCCCAATTTCATGCCCCCAGCAATTGCAGGGCCCCCTGCCCCCAAAAACCACAAAAAAAAACACACAAAAAAAAAAGGGGAACGCGGCACCCCGATGCTACCATGCTAGGGAATAAGCAAAAGAAGTTTCCCAAAAGGGATGTCCCCGAAACCCCTTTTTCCCGGCCCCTTTGGCCCCCCGCATTTTTCCCGAAAGTTCCGGGCCCCCCACGGCAAAAAGGCCCGTTTTTAAGGGGATGAAAGGAAAAATTTAAAAACCTTTTTGGGGAGGGGCGGGGGGGGTGGGGGACTGGAATTTGTGGGGGATGCACACCCCCGAAGATGGAAACCCCCGTTTGTCCCTAAAAAAGTTTTGGGATAAAAACTGGAACAGTGGTACGCAAAAACCCCCTCGAAAAATATAAATTAAAAAAAAAATAAAATTTCTTTGAAACAGCAATTGAGGGCCCCCTGGCCAGCCCCAACAAAAAAAAAACACGCACAAAACCGGAACGCGCCGGGGAACGCTGAAAAATGCTCCGAATAAGTAAAAGAAAGTTTCCCAAAAAAGGTGAGAAACCCCTTTTTCCCGGGGCCCCCTTGGGGCCCCCCCGACTTTTCCGCTTTCCAGGGGGCCCGGCACCAGGCCGTATTCTCCGGTAAAACAGACAAACTTTACAAATTTTGGATGCGTGTGGCACTGGAATTGGGGCGACGGCACGCCCGAAAAAAGGGAACCCCGCGCCCTAGCCGTTTGTGGCTTTACAAATTTGGTACAGTGTACGAAAAAAACATAAAAACACCCCTTTAAAACTTTTAATTTTAAAAACCCTTTATCATGCACCACGGGCAATTGCAGGGCCCCTGCCCCGCCCCAAACAAAAAAAAACCAACAAACAAACACCAGCGAAGGCGCAACCAGCATGCTTTACACACCCCCATGAATAAGCTAAGAAGCTTTCCAAAGAGTGACAAAAACGCCTTTTTCCCGGCCCCTTCCCGCCCGCATTTTTCCCCCGGTTCCAGACCCCACGGCCCCAGGACCGAATTCTACGGTAGAGACAAAATTTAAAAACCTTTTTTGGATGGGGGGGGCACGGAATTGTGGCGAGAACCCCGAAGATGGAAACCCCTTTGGTAATACCCAAGTTTTGGCAAAAAAAAATTTGGAACAGTTTTACGAAAAAAACCCCCTCGAAAAAAATTTTTAACATTAATATCTAAATTCTGCAACAGAAATTTGCAGGGCCCCCTGCAAAAGAAAACAAAAAAAAAAAACACCAACAAACCCCAGCAAACCGCGCGAAAGCACGCAGCATCAAAAACCCCCCAGGGAAAGCAAAAGAAGCCCAAAGTGTGACAAAAACCTTTTTTCCCGGCCCCTTGCCGCCCGCATTTTCCGGGGTTTTCCCAGACCCCGGGGAACCAGGCCGTTTTTTAAGGGTAGCGGGCCAAATTTAAAAACCAAAATTTTGGAGTGTGGGGGCACTGGTTGGGGCGACATACAGCCCCAAAAAAGGAAACCCCGGGTTTTTAAAAACCCCATTTTTTGGTCCCCTAAAAAAACAGGGTTACAGTGCCCGCAAAAACCCAACCTCAAAACCCACAAAAACCCTTTAAAATATCATACAATATCACCCCACCCCCGAATCTTGGGGCCCCTGAACGCCAAACACAAATTACACAAAACAAATAAAAGCGAACGCCCCGCCGCAGCATGATACAAACCCCATGAAAAGCAAAAGGAAGTTTTCCCAAAGATGTGCAAAAAAAGCCGTTTTCCGGCCTTGCCGCCCGCATTTTTGGGGCGTTCCAGACCCCCCGGACCAGGCCGTTTTAAAGGTTTAAGCAGACAAACTTTAAAACCATTTTGGATGTGGGGGACGGAATTGTGGCGAAACCACCCCGAAGAGGAAACCCCGTTGGGAACAAAAACCAAGTATGTGGAAAAAAAAGGGGTCCCGTGTAGCAAAAACACCCTGGGAAAACAAAATTTTAAACTTTAAATTTTTCATACACTTTTCTTTGCCCCACAGAATCTGCAGGTTGCACACGACCCCCCAGAAAAAAGCACCACAAAAAAAACCAGCAAAAGGGGACGCCCCGCATCCCTTTCACATGCCCCAGAAAAAAGCAAAAGGAAGCTTTCCAAAGATTTTACGAAACGCCTTTTTGGGCCCCTTGCCGCCCCCCCTTTTGCATTTTCCAGAGCCAAAACGGCCCCAAGGGGAGTTTTTCCGGTTTATGGGGAAAATTTTAAACCTTTTTGGAAAGCGTGGGGGCACGGGGGAATTGTGGGCGGCACCCCCAAAGAGGGAAAACCCGTTGTACTAGCAGGATTCGGAAAAAACCATGGCCCGTGAAGAAAAAAAACCCCCTTAAACCCCAAAATAAAAAATTAATATATAAATACCCTGCCCCCAGCAATTTGCAGGGCCCCCTGACGCAAAACCCCCAAAAAAACAACACACAAAACCGCAAAAACGCGCGAAAGAGGGCATGAACCTCCCTTATGAAAAGAAAAAAGTTTCCAAAGATGTGCGAAACGTTTTTTACGGCCTTCCCGGATTTTTCCGCATTTCCCAGAGCCCACGGCAAGGACCGTTTTTTAAGGGATCCCGAAAAAACTTTAAACCCATTTTGGATGCGGTGGCATGGAATTGTGGCGATGCCGCCCCAAAAAAGATGGAAACCCGTTTGTCCCAATACCCCAATTTTGTGGATACAAACATGGTACAGTGTACGCAAAAAAAACCTCAAAACCCAAAATTTAAAATTAATATCATACAATTTTCCTTCCCACCCCCGCAATCTGCAGGGCCCCCTGGAAAAGCAAAAACACAAAAAAAACGCACACAAACCCCAGCAAAACCGCGCGGGGCCCGCATGCAAACACATGTCCCTGAAAAAAAGTAAAGAAGTTTTCCAAAGATTTTTGACGAAACGCCTTTTTTCCCGGCCCTTGCCCCCCCGCATTTTTCCCGCATTTCCCAGACCCCACGGCCCCGGGGCCCGTATTTTTAGGTATGCAGACAAACTTTAAAACCTTTTTGATGGTGTGGCATGGAATTGTGGCGAAAGCACACCCCCGAAGATGGAAAAACCCCGTTGTAATACCCAATTTTGTGGCTAAACAGGGGTACAGTTTTAGAAAAAAACACCCCCCCAAAAACACAAAAACCCAATTAAAAACTTTAC
>JASPKP010005101.1:15000-16460 GCA_030674155.1 Stramonita haemastoma | reverse complement strand
TGCAAACCCCCACTGACTTAAAATTTTTTATTTTGGCCCTTTTTTTACCTGTCTAAAATCAGGGGGAAGCCGATAGACGTTTAAAAAAAAAACCCACACGTGTTTTTTTTCTACTATAAAATTCAAAGCACAAAAAAACCCAGGGGTAAATTACTTCAAAGAGAAGTGGGTTTTGTCAAAGTTGCCAGGTTTACAGGTAGGCGGCAGGCAGGCAGGCATCAGGCGGCAGGCAGGTGGCAGGCAGGCGAGGGGCAGGCAGGTGTGCCCTAGGTTTTGCCCAGTTCTGCCGAGGTTTGTCAATTGTGACAGGGGGGTTTTTTTTTTTGTTGGTTTGGGGTGGGGTTTTATGGGATTTTGGGGCAATTTATTAACTCAGTAAAAAAAAATACAACCCAACATTGTCCGTAAATCTAATAAATGACTAAAATTTTTTTTTTTTTTTTTTTTTTTTTTTTTTTTTTTTTTTTTTTTTTTTTTTTTTTTTTTTTTTTTTTAGCTTACTAAAAAATTTCTGGGTGGCTCGTGCAGAAAAAAAAAGGATGAAGAGAATACCCCAGATTTTGGCACGTGTGGTTCTAGTCTTTTTTTAAAAAATCGAAAGGGGTTACGTCCAAACACCCAGTTGGTGTGCCTGGTGTCCTTGGGGGCGTGCGCACGTGTATGTTTTTTGTATGTATGTATGTATGTTTGAGTTGTATGTTGTATGTATGATTTTTTGTATGTAGTTTTTTGTTTTTTTGTATAAATAAAATGTTGTATGTATGTATGTATGTAGTTTAAAAAATGAATGTTGTTTATGTTTTGTTTTTACCTAGTTTTTTTTTTATTTTTTTAATTCTTTTTTTTATTCTTTTATATCGATTTTTCGAAAAAGATTTTGTGCTTTTTTTTCCCGGTCCCGGGTGCATGCAGTTTTGTAAATATTGTATCTTTTCCCCGGCCACGATGGCCTATCTACGAAAAGCGGAACAGGACTTAACGTGTGCGCAGATGTTCTGCGTGCGTTGCCCCCGGGGCTCGGTTTAAAGTCTCATCCGAAAGCTTTTTGGGGAGAGTGGGTCAGCATGTGTTAACCGGAAAAAATTTCCCTCGACCGGACCAAAAGGGTCTTCTTGCCAGGAATGTTCTCCCTAGGCATCACCCTCTGTTTTTTTGTAGCACATGACATGTGTGGGGCGCGGGGGGGGGTTGGGGCTTTACCCATTACTGTCCATTTCCCCCAGCCCGGGCCAGTCACCATCGGCAGCCCTTTTTGTCCCTAACAGTCAAGGGGTGGCTAGGCTTCTTTTTTTATTTTTTTTTCCCCGGAAAAGGGGGTAATTTCTCTGTAATTCGGTCATCGTTCCCCCGGCACAAAGGGGCCCATTTTCCGAAAAGCAGAAGGGTTTTTTAAGTGTGCGCAAGTGTTCTCGTGCGTTACAACGGGGCCTCGGTTTTGTCTCCCCGAAGGTTTTGAGGGA
>JASPKP010005101.1:0-10000 GCA_030674155.1 Stramonita haemastoma | reverse complement strand
GCTGACTCCACTCTCCCCAAAAGTCCTTCGGATGAGACTTTAAACCAAGGCCCCGTGTGCGAACGCACGCAGAACATCTTGCGCACACGTTAAATCCTGTTCCGCTTTTCGTAAGAGTAGGCCATCGTGTGCCGGTGGGAACAGATGACAATATTTACAAAACTGCATACACACGGGGACCGGATGAAAAAAAGCACATGATTGCTTATTCTGTTATCCTCGATATAAAAAAGAATAAAAAAGAATTAAAAAAACAACAACAGCAAAACGTATACAATACCAATTGAAACTCGTCAGTGAACGAGATTCAATTTATTTATTTGCTTTTATTTATTTATTTATTTATTTATTTATTCATTTATCTATTTATTTCTTCTTTTATATCGAGAATAATGGAATAATAAGCATTCATGTACTTTCTACATCCAGTCCTCGTGTGTATGATTGATCGATTGACTGACTGACAGACTGATTGACTGATTGCAGCACGATCAGAGAACGAGGTAAAATCAGGATCCACCTGGAACTGGAAATACAGCGCCCGGGACCAGGACTCCCACCACCAGGCGTCCAGCTTCCGAAACGTCAGTAACGTCATTTCACGTGACCCCAAGCAGAACGCCTTCCGTCACACCTCGTCGCGTCACAGCCAGCACAACATCAGCGTGAAGACTCCCACTGGACACCATCACTCCCGTCACACGTCGTCCTCCTCGGTGTACCGAGTGTCACACGACCCGCACAGCCAACAGGAGATACAGCTCCAGGAGAGAGGCTTGACCTACTCTTCCCGAGGAGGCTTGGACAGGGACTTGGGGAGTTACAACCCTTCCCGCTCGCGACTTCCCAGTCTGGCTCCGGCTGCTCTACGACAGGTGATGGCGAAAGTTGGATTAGTTTTTTTGTTTTTTTTTTGTATCGAGGATAATGGAATAAGCACTTATGTAGGTTTTTTTTTTTTTTTTTTACATCCAGTCCCCGTGTGTATGCAGTTTTGTAACTCTTGTCATGCGTTCCCACCTACAATGGCCAACTCCTCGAAAAATGAAACAGGATTAATGTACGCGCAAGATGTTCTGCGTATGTTTTTGCTCGCAGATTAAATAATATGGCGATAGTTTGATTATTTTATTTATTTTATATCGAGGATAATGGAATAAGCACTCATGTACTTTTTATTTATTTATTTTTTTTTTTTTACATCCAATGCCCGTGTGTATGCAGTTTTGTACATATTGTCACCCGTTCCCAATGGAACACAATGGCCTACTCTTACGAAAAGCGGAACAGGATTAACGTATGCGCTAGATGTTATGCTTGCGTTCGCACACGGGGCCTCGGTTTATAGTCTCATCCGAAGGACTTTTGGGGAGAGTGGAGTCAGCACTGATGTTAACTCCAGGGGGAAAAAAGCCCCTCGAACGGGAATCGAACCCGGATCGTCAACTTGCGAGCGCAATGTTCTGACCACTAGGTAATCCCGTCCCCCGTGATTAAGGTTTATGGCTTAATTAATCACAGCCTGGGGAAGAAGGAAATGTTTCAACGTTTATGTCCGTTTCTTTGAGGTTTATGTGTTCAAGGTTGATGGAGTGGAGTTCGATTGGTGCGTGAGAATGTGTACTGTGTGTGTGTGTGTGTTCGATTCATTTTACGTCTTTTCACAAAATGTGATATTAGACATTTAAAAAAAAAAAAAAAAAAAAAAAAAAAAAGTGTGTATGTATGTGGGGACTGGGGGTGGGGGTTAGGGGGAGGAGTTTTGGAAGTGGGGAAGGGGGTTAATTCACAAAATCTACACAGAACAGTTAAGAAAAAAAAATTGAAAAAATAAACACAAATATATATAATTCTTGAATACAAAATAGTAAAAATTCCAAATTCTAAACAGAATCTAACGCATGAACAATAAAACTATTTACAACCATAACTAACAAGAGAAAAATCTAATCAACAATGGGAAAAGTCTTTTAAGTCCGTAATAATCATAATAAAGAACCAATAGGACAGTGCAGTAATGATTTGAAAAATGTATACCTCAGTAATGGATCATTGAATATCTCTGATGAGGATGATGAGGTAAGAACAGGTATATAACTTTTCAGCATGCTGCATATCAATATATGATCAACAGTTATACTATGTCCACATATGCAAGATACATGTCCAACATATTTTGTTTTAAAACAGTTCATTTCCCATCTGCAAGCCAGAGAAACAATTTCTTTTATACAATAAAAATCTGTTTCATATATTTTAACAAAAGACTGAAATTTTACCATCCCTTCATATACACCTAAACAACCAAGTTTCTTTTTTTCATATTGGAATAACTTTTGTTCTGCTTTTTCCACAATCTGATAACATTCTTGTAGTGACAAATGAAGTGTCAAATTTTCCACATCTATCAATTGTTTTGCCCCATTTTTTGCTAAAAGATCAACTGTTTCATTGTAATGTATACCAGAGTGAGATGGAATCCAACAAAAAGTTATATCTGAACCTTTTAAGGTGAGGAGATGAATTAAATGACAAATCTCAAAAACAAGTTCTGATCTAACTTTTGTTTGCATAGAACTGATGGCTTGAATTACTGATTTGGAATCAACACAAAAAAGAATGCGGAAAACAGCTCTAGGGAAATCAATTAGGAAATTGAGTGCCATTAATATTGCTATGAGTTCTGCTGTAAAAATTGAAATATTCTCCCCAAGATGAAATGATTTTTCCGATTTCAGCTCTGGTATAATGTATGCAGCACCGGCATTATTGTTTAAGACTGAGCCATCAGTGAAAACTTTTAAATGGTTTGAATAGTATTCTTCCAAATGAATTTTTGCTTGAGAAGATACTAGATTTATATTACAATTCTTTATTAAGTCAATATAATTTATATCAAAGTGTGCTCTTTTGAGTTCCCAGGTTGGAGTGGGGGATACTTCATCTCTTTTAGCAATATTTGTATTTGGATTGAATCCGGCACTTATAAATGTTTGAGATGTATATGTACCCAATGTGGTATTAGAGGATATCGATCTTGCTCTCTTTGGAAAATCTCTGTCTGACTTAAGATTTATTGTCGATTGCAAATTATTTTTAACAGTTTGACTTCTTAGGACAAATTTACAACAAGCAATCCTTCGGTGATTTTCTAGTGGTAGAATTCCAGATGCACTATATGTTTTTAGACAAGAGGCATGGACTGGTAGACCTAGAGCCAGTTTGTATGCTCTACAGTCTATACTTTGAAGTTTTTTTTAACAGATATTTTGGAGCATTGAAAAATACTTCTTGGGCATACGTCAATTTTGAACGAATTAAAGATGTTGAAAGATGAAGTAAAGTAAGAATATCCTGACCCCATGACTGTTTGCTAATAACTTTCAAAATATTTAAGGTTTTCCTTGCTTTATTCAGAATGTACTCAATGTGATAGTTCCATGTCAATTTTGTTGTAAGAAATACTCCAAGAAATTTGGCTGTTTGCTTGTATTCTAAAATTCCATTATCTATTCCAAACTTAGGCAATAGAGTTGGATTTGATCCATTATTAAAAAGAACCATGTGTGTTTTATCAGTCGATAGAAGTAACCCATTTTCATTCATATAGTTTGATATCATGTTAAGTTCATTTTGATACAGCTTTTTAATGTAGTTCAAGGATCTTGTAGGAGTGTTCTTTTTCATTGATACATTCATCCACATACAAATATCATCAGCGTATTGAGCTAATTCTACATGCTTAGATAATATGTCTGGTAAGTCACGCATTAATATGTTGAATAATAAAGGTGCAATGACTGACCCCTGTGGAATGCCCATTTGAAGAGACTTTGTAGATGAATATGTAGTCCCTATTCTAGTCCTAATTTTTCTGTTTCCCAGAAAATCTTTAATGAAGTTATACATGTGCCCTGATAATCCAATAGTTTTAAGTTTATACAATAATCGAGAATGCCATACTTGATCGTAGGCTTTGGTAACATCAAAAAATGTTGCCAGAAGACATTTTCGCCTGGCAAACTGATATTTAATTTGTGTGGTCAATTTTACAAGATGATCGACCGATGACCTTCCTTTCCTGAAACCGGCTTGATTAACAGGAATAATGTTATTCTTTTCACAATAATAAACAAGTCTGTTCAAGACAATTTTTTCTAGCAGTTTACAGACGTGAGATGTAAGTGCTATAGGCCTGTAACTATTTATACTGGTGTTTGGCTTTCCGTTTTTCAGAATTGGGACAATAATTGACTGTTTCCAGACATCTGGTAAAATGCCACTCTCCCAACACTTATTAAATATATTCAGGAGGCTGTTTACCCATTGGTCTGGCAAATGTTTAATCATTTCATTTGAGATAGCATCGAAGCCAACTGATGTATGTTTGGATGATAAAGATGATATAGCGTCCTTCATCTCTTGAAGAGTTAATGGAGCATTCAAAAAATGGTTATTATCAGAAACAGGGTCATTATAATTATCCAATTTTTCTGCCTGTTCTCTAAAGTCTCTCTGTCTTTGAGAAAGACCCTCCAGTCTACTTGTTTTAGAAAAGCAATCAGCAAATGCTTCAGCTTTTTCTTTTAATGAAGGAAATTTATTGTTTTGTAAACAAATGGGATAGTCTGGAAGTTTTATTCCATCTCGCATAACCTTTAAGTGTCCCCATATTTTTTTAGTATCGTTATGATTTACAATATTTGATTTACAAAATGCTGTCCAGTAAGATTTTTTAGCTTGTTCTATAACTCTGTTGCACCCTATGTTGGCAAACTTCATGGCCTTGTGATTAGCAACTGATTTTTCATGAATATATTGCTTGAACATTCTTTTTTTCTGATTAACTGCTTTATCACACTCTTCAGTCCACCACACATTGCCTAAATTATTGCAATTTTTCCTACTATTTATGTTTACTTTAGGCATTGATTGAGAAGCTACTTTTAAGATAGAATCACAAAAGGAAGTGTACAGCGTATCAATATCATTATCACTTGAATCAGTTGTCTCTAGCATTTGAAGAGTGTTTGTGAACATGGACCAGTTTGCTCTTTTATAGTTGTATTTTGGGATAATATCTGGGTTTGCATTTTCTACATAAAACTTTTCATTAAAAGTAATACATATAGGAATATGATCACTACCTAGAGTTTCATTACATGTTTTCCATGAACATATTAACCCAAGTTTAGGTGAGATCATTGTTAGATCTATGGCAGTTGGCCGGTGAGTAGGGATGTCTGGAATTCTGGTACATGATCCATCATTAAGTAATAGTAATGATGAATCCACGATATTTTCGACAAGCCTGTTACTGGTCACATTTGTACATCCATTTTCCCAAAAAGGTGAGTGACTGTTAAAATCACCACTAATTAGCCATTTTTCGTGTTGGTTATTTACAGTTTTTAACCAATCGGTGTTATCATTTACAGGCCCTTTGGGTAAGTATACTGACACACAATTCACCATTAAAGATTCCGAAAACTTGATACAGGCAGCACATGAGAAAATATCTTTTGCAGTTTCTGGCACAGGTGACTGAATCAAGCAATAGTATAAACCAATATGAATATATATTGCTGTATTAATTTTTGACTCTGTCTGTTGCTGTTGTTCACAGACAGGTGGGTAATAAAACTGCTTCAGTCTTGGTAACTTATTTCTTTTAACATTAAGAGACTGAAGAAAAAGAACCTGACAAGTGTTCGAGGCTAAGTGCTGCTGCAAGTAATCAAAGTTTTTTCCTAATGATCTACAATTCCATTGCAGAATTGAGATCTGACTATCAAAACGCATTGCTATTTAGATTAATTTACCTTCTTTTGGTATACCAGGAAAGGATGTGTGTGTGTGTGTGTGTGTGTGTGTGTGTGTGTGTGTGTGTGTGTGTGTGTGTGTGTGTGTGTGAGTGTGCGTGCGTGCGTGCGAGTGTGTGTGTGTGTTGGGGGGGGGGGGTGTACAGAAAGTGTGTGTGTGTGTGTGGTGTGTGTGTGTGTGTGTGTGTGTGTGTGTGTGTGTGTGTGTGTGTGTGTGTGTGTGTGTGTGTGTGTGGAGTGTGCGTGTGTGTGTGAGTGTGTGTGTGTGTGTGTGTGTGAGTGTGTGTGTGCGTGCGTGCGTGCGTGTGTGTGTGTGTGGTGTGTGTGTGTGTGTGGTATGTATGTATGTGTGTGTGTGTTGTGTGTGTGTGTGTGTGAGTCTGTCTCTGTCTCTGTCTTATCTGTCTGTCTGTCTGTGTCTGTATGTCTCTCTGTCTCTGTCTTTGTCTATCAGTCAGTGTGTGTGTGTGTGTGTGTGTGTGTGTGTGTGTGTGTGTGTGTGTGTGTGTGTGCGTGCGTGCGTGCGTGTGCGCGTGTGTGTATGTGACATTGTGCACACGCGTATATATATATATATATATACATACATACATACATACATACATACATACATACATACATACATACATACATACATACATACATACACGCCAGCATGTGTGTGAGAGGTCTTGGCTTGGATGTGGATTGCAAGAACGTACTAAGGACTACTTTTGATATTGCCATTTAATTTATAGAGATCTATAGTTTATATTAAAAAAAAAACCTTGACTCTGTTTAAAAAATTGTTCACAATAACATAATAATTGTGATCTCCATGACTGACATAAGTATGAACCAGCATAAACAAATGAAGGAAAGAAATGCCTACTTGTATATAACGTGTATGTACTGACTAAATATAATACTGTTTTTTTCTATAAAGGCTCCTCGGCAAGCGCAATACGCACGCCCAGCCTTGGAGCGAATCGGCAACAACAACAACAACAACAACATTAACAACAACATTAACAACAACCGCAACAACAACAACAGGAGAGAAATACTAGCAGACGGCCTCCGCTCCCAATCCCCTCTGGAGGTGGTAAGAGCAGACACACACTGGTGTCGTGATCGTCTGCCCTCCTGTCGCATCTGGACCCGGGACTGTCTGAAGGTGAGAGCATGCCCAGTTTATTACAAAAAAAAAATTTAATGATTAGAAACATGACAGTAGAAATAATCTTTGGGATGGTTTTTTAAAACTCTAAAATAAAGATTCTTTTAACAGGGGGGGAAAATGGCAAGAATTTGAGCTTTTTTGAAAGTTGTACACTGCTTCATTCAGTTTATAAAAAAATAGATATGTTCTTGGTTTTGCTTTAGAACTGTGCAGAGGGGAACAGTCATATTCAATGCAATGAGTATACGAGTTTCTTTCTTTGGCAGAGTTAAATATTGTTAATTACATCTTTTAGTCTTCTCATTTTTAATATCTACCTTCTGTTTTGTCAGTGATATTGGGTATTTGTATATTAAGTCAAGTTAAGCAGCGTCGAGCGTGGTTACCAGTTGGATGGGTGACCTTTTGCGCGCCTTGGCTTCAGTACAGTCCCCCCAGTTCACCGAACTGTCAATGGGTACCTGCCCTTTTAACGTCAGGGAAGGTAAAGCAGCGAAGGAGAGGAGATGGGCGCCACCCTCAATATGCTGCCCCCCAGAGAAGCTGAGGTCTTTGACGCCTCGCTCCCCTACGACAGCCCAAGTTATGGGACACCTTTACCTTTTACCTTTACTTTTACCTATTCACCTTCTGTTTTGTCAGTGATATTCAGTATTTGTATGCTATGTTTGTATACTAAGTGCTCTGCTCCCCTGGTCTGAACAGAGCAAAGCAGTCTACCTGGCCTGTCCCCGCTCCTGTGGCCACTGCGGCAAGAACAAAGACAAGGAGAAACCCAACGCCCTGCGTGACCGCCCTCCCCCCTCCCCCCGAGCCCCCTCACACCCTCCCTCACCCCGCCACCCACAGGTGAGAACCACACAGCAACACAGACAACAACAACAACAACAGAGAAGTCACCCCCAGCACAGAGCTCCACAACGACAACAACAACAACACAGACCCACACCAACATCTCACAGACGCCTTCAACGACCCACACCACAGCAGCAGCAACAGCAGCATCTCCGTAAGCATCACCGCAACAACACTGTAGACAGGCGTCGAGGAAGGAAGAACGGGGCCAAACGACAACACAAGCGGCAGCGGAACGGGCGCCGAAAAGCCAATCTGCAAGCCCGAAAGCGACAAGGAGGGAAGAACGGTCGCGGCCCGGGAAAGCGGAATGGAAACGGTAACGGGAAGAGGAATGGTCACGGTAACGGTCACGGTAACGGTAACGGGAAACGTCGTAACCGACCGCCGGGACTGAGGAGGAAGGAAGGGAGGCGGCAGCAGAGGCACAAGAAATTCCAGAACGTGGACAGGAGGGCGCAGAAACTGGCCAAAGATTTGAGAAGTGAGTTCAGTCTTCTTCATAGGGATGGAGGATATTTTGTTTATATAACTCTTCCACAGGGGAGGGGGGGACGTTGGGGATACATAGGGGTTAGAAAGTTGCGCTCGGGGTTTGATGGCCTGAGATTAAGCCCAGGTTTTGTTCACCACCATTCAAGGGGATTTTTTTTTCTCCTGGAATTAACATCAGTACTGACTCCCCTCCCCTCGAAAGTTTTTCGGAAGAGACTACAAATCGAGGTCCGGTCCTGAGTGCAAACGCACGCATGATATAATGCGCGCGTGTAAAATCCCGTTCTGCTTTTTGGAAGAGTAATTCAGTCAATATTAGAAAACTGTTTGCTCGAAGATATTTAGCTTTTGTCACGAGGAGTAACCCATAGTTATAACTTTCTGTTGATTTTATCTGTCAGTCTGTCCGTCTGACTCATTCTCTGTATCTTTCTGGGTCTGTCTTCAGTCCCGCTTTGCTCTTTTTTTTTTCTTCTCAGTCTTCCCTTTCTGTAACTATTTTCATTTTAACTCCCTTCTTCTCTTCTCTATGCATATACCTGTCCACATGCTACATTTATTATAAATGCTATGACTATGCCAGTGGTACTATACATGGTAACGTTCATATTGAGCATGGATTTGCTTTTTGTTCACAAAGGTAAAAAAAGGTAAAGGTGTCCCATAACCTATGTGGTCGTAGGAAAGCTAGGCATCAGAGACCTCAGCTTCTCTAGGGGCCAGCATAGTGAGAGCGGCGCCCATCTCCTCTCCCTCGCTGCTTTACCTTCCCTGACCCATAAGAGGGCAGGTACCCATTTACAGCTGGGTGGACTGGGGGACTATATTGAAGCCAAGGCGCGTAAACGGTCACCCATCCACTTGGTAACCACGCTTGATGCTGTTTAACCTTAGCTTGGGGGAAAGCGAGTACTCTGATCACTGTAAGAAATGAAAAGAATATAAAAAAATGTTATACTTTTTACTTTTTGTTGTTCAAGGTAGAGTAGGATTGTTATTTCCATGTTCGTTGTGTGCATTCTCCTGATTGTGGTGTGTGTGTGTGTGTGTGTGTGTGTGTGTGTGTGTGTGTGTGTGTGTGTGTGTGTGTGTGTGTGTGTGTGTGTGTGTGTGTGTGTGTGTGTGTGTGTGTGTGTGTGTGTCTGTGTGTGTGTGTGTATGTGCGTGCGTGCGTGCGTGCGTGCGTGCGTGTATGTATGTATGTATGTATGTATGTATGTATGTATGTATGTATGTATGTATGTATGTATGTATGTATGTATGTATGCATGCATGCATGCATGCATGCATGCATGCATGCATGCATGCATGCATGCATGCATACATACATGTATGTATGTATGTATGTATGTATGTATGTATGTATGTATGTATGTATGTATGTATGTATGTATGTATGTATGTATGTATGTATGTATGTATGTATGTATGCATGCATGCATGCATGTATGCATGTATGTATGTATGTATGTATGTATGTATGTATGTATGTATGTATGTATGTATGTATGTATGCATGCATGTGTGTATGCATGCTTGCATGCATGCATGCATGCATGCGTGTGCATGCACGCGTGCGTGCGTGTGCTGTAACATGCGTGTTGCGTCTTGCAGTGAAAGCGCTGGACGGGGCGAGGTGTGAGGACGACCCCAAGTACACGCGGAG
>JASPKP010005100.1:2500-16461 GCA_030674155.1 Stramonita haemastoma | reverse complement strand
GCCCTGTGAGTAGTTTCAGTGGATCAGTGGTCTAGGTGGTAACGCGCCTGCCTAGAAAGCGAAAAGTCCGGGTCGAAGTGTGCGGTGGTTTGAATCCCAAAACATTTCCCCGTCCATTACACCATGAGTGGTGGTCTGGGAGCTAGTCTTTCGGATGAGACGATAAACCGAGGTCCCGTGTGTTACACATCATTATTTAGCGCACGTAAAAGGACCCACGGCAACAAGAGGGTTGTTCCTGGCAAAAATATGGAAAAAAAGCCACTCTGATATAGGAAACAAATACAGCTGCATGCAGGAAAAAGAAAAAAATGTGTGGCGCTGCTTTTGGGCTGACGCGCTCCCCCGGGAAGAGCAGCCTGAATTTCAGGCAAAGAAATCTGCTGTGACAAAGTGGTATAAAAAAAATAATAAATAGTGTATGGATGGATATTCAGCAACCAAAATCTTGACCTAGACAATAGCTTTTCTAGTTCACTTTGCCTTGCTTGAATGTTCCTTCCAAAGGAGAGAGCACGTGTTTTGGATAAGGTACATTACGAGGCTTCTTTGAGCAGGACTAGGGATAATCTAGAATAAAATTGAAGGGGAAGAGAGTGAGTAGATAGTGAGAGAAAAAGCGAAATACAAAACAGTGAGAAAGAAACTGCATGTACTGCGTAGAATTCTTTGTTAAAATAGGGTTTGGTCATCAGTTTGTCTCCTTCACTGTTTGTCTGTTTTGCTCACCTCTAACGCGTGTCTGTGTTTGCTAACTACATGGTTTCTGTCAGTTCTCATATTTCTCAAACAATACCTCGAAATCTCAAACACACAGCTAGATGAGAGTACTGTCAAATCATTCTTGCACACAGACCCATACTCGCCAATGAGTAGTTTCAAATTACATACAAAAAATGGAGGCTGATATGACAATGGAGGTGGTGGAAGAAAGGACGCAATAACAGACGATAGCTAAAAGCCAGCCAGCGTCCAGTGCTAGGCACAGGCCTCCTATCGGCACACCTTCACGGCAAACACGGCTGAATAATAGCCTGCTTTCTGCTGTGCAAACATCACGCGGCCTTGCTTGCCTCCAAGTCAGACTCCGCGCGGTGTGATGAAGCGATATTCAGAAACTCTAAATATTCCTGTCCGCGTATGCAAATGTGTAACCTGTAGAGAGGCAGAGTGGTCTGATTGCTGGGAGATTCTCCAGGGGGGAATTTGCAATGCTGGAATTACAATCCATGGCAATTGTGTCTCCAGTGATAGAAAGAAGAAATTACAATAATCTCTCCTCCAAAAAAAGCTTTCAACAACTACAAATTTTTCACCTATCAGGTTTGAGTGGTAGAGAAGTGACAACAATCTGTTATTAAAAAAAGCTTTCAACAACTACAATTTTTCACCTATCAGGTTTGAGTGGTAGAGAAGTGACAACAATCTGTTATTAAAAAAAGCTTTCAACAACTACAATTTTTCACCTATCAGGTTTGAGTGGTAGAGAAGTGACAACAATCTGTTATTAAAAAAAGCTTTCAACAACTACAATTTTTCACCTATCAGGTTTGAGTGGTAGAGAAGTGACAACAATCTGTTATTAAAAAAAGCTTTCAACAACTACAATTTTTCATCTATCAGGTTTGAGTGGTAGAGAAGTGACAACAATCTGTTATTAAAAAAAGCTTTCAACAACTACAAATTTTCACCTATCAGGTTTGAGGGGTAGAGAAGTGACAATAATCTCTTCTCAAAAACTGCTTTCAACAACTACAAATTTTTCACCTATCAGGTTTGAGTGGTAGAGAAGTGACAACAATCTGTTATTAAAAAAAGCTTTCAACAACTACAATTTTTCACCTATCAGGTTTGAGTGGTAGAGAAGTGACAACAATCTGTTATTAAAAAAAGCTTTCAACAACTACAATTTTTCACCTATCAGGTTTGAGTGGTAGAGAAGTGACAACAATCTGTTATTAAAAAAAGCTTTCAACAACTACAATTTTTCACCTATCAGGTTTGAGTGGTAGAGAAGTGACAACAATCTGTTATTAAAAAAAGCTTTCAACAACTACAATTTTTCATCTATCAGGTTTGAGTGGTAGAGAAGTGACAACAATCTGTTATTAAAAAAAGCTTTCAACAACTACAAATTTTCACCTATCAGGTTTGAGGGGTAGAGAAGTGACAATAATCTCTTCTCAAAAACTGCTTTCAACAACTACAATTTTTCACACTATCAGGTTTGAGTGGTAGAGAAGTGACAACAATCTGTTATTAAAAAAAGCTTTCAACAACTACAATTTTTCACCTATCAGGTTTGAGTGGTAGAGAAGTGACAACAATCTGTTATTAAAAAAAGCTTTCAACAACTACAATTTTTCACCTATCAGGTTTGAGTGGTAGAGAAGTGACAACAATCTGTTATTAAAAAAAGCTTTCAACAGGTACAAATTTTCATCTATCAGGTTTGAGTGGTAGAGAAGTGACAACAATCTGTTATTAAAAAAAGCTTTCAACAACTACAATTTTTCATCTATCAGGTTTGAGTGGTAGAGAAGTGACAACAATCTGTTATTAAAAAAAGCTTTCAACAGGTACAAATTTTCATCTATCAGGTTTGAGTGGTAGTGAGTAACCTATGCAGGAAGAATACTATACGTTTGCTATTTCAGAGTTGAGTCCCATTGCCCAAGAACCAGATACATTTCCATATGGCATATTGTAAAACTAAAGCTTTGGTGTTTGAGAAACATATAGAAGAATTTTGATATACTGTTGTGTTCTCATGTGTATATTCTCTCTCCCTCTATGCCTTTATATTTAGGGTATGGTTTAATCAGAAATAACATGCTGTAACCATAAAATAATACCTCTGATTGTGTACGTCTGTCTACCTACTTGTGTTGGTTGGGAATTGTACATTCAAGATTTTATCAGGCATTGTAGCGTTGAATATGAAACTGGCTCCAGCTGATCAAAACATGTAACAACTGTGAGACGTACAGCTATCGTATGTATTTTAAACCACCTGACACCATTCCTTCACAGAAGTTAATTAAAGAAGGATCTTTGATCAGTCATTTTCACAATAATTGAGAAGTTGGTACCTGCACATGTTTTTCCTCCACTACTTTTTCCTCAATAAAAGTTAAAGAAGGAATGCAAAAAAAAAATGTACAGTCTCAAAAACTTAAGTTGAGTAACATTTGCCATTCTTCACATTTCTCAGGGTTCGGAGTTGCCTTGGAAAAAAAAAGACAGTGTAACCTCATTGTGCACTGTATAGTGAAAGGCTTCTGTGGGAAGAAGGAAAAATCAAACGTCTAAGTTGAAAATGGAATGAAACAATGATTAACTAAAAAAGAAACCTGACAAAACAAGAGCACAAAGAGAGAGAGAGAGAGAGAGAGAGAGAGAGAGAGAGAGAGAGAGAGGAGAGAGAGAGAGGAGAGAGAGAGAGAGAGAGAGAGAGAGAGACAGACAGACAGACAGACAGAGACAGACAGACAGACAGACAGACAGACAGACAGACAGACAGACAGACAGAGAGAGGGGAGAGAGAGAGAGAGAGAGAGAGAGAGAGAGAGAGAGAGAGAGAGAGAGAGAGAGAGAGAGAGGAGAGAGAGAGAGAGAGAGAGAGGGCACAGCAACGCAACAAGCAAAGAAAGAACCAGAGAGAAAACAAGCTAGAGACAGAGAGGAGACACATTTTTCTCTCTTTATCCAGCGTCTTATTTAGAAAGACTTTAATTGTTGGCCTGATTGTCTGTCTGTCTGTATGTCTGTCTGTCTCCTTTGACCGACTCTAAATCTTTGCAGTGTTAGCTAAAAGCATATTTATTCAGTTTCCTTTTCTCATAGACCTTATCAAAAGAGCTCATACTCGCAGAAGATTAGTGTCAAATTGCACATATGATATAGGAAGGCTGAAGGGGGGGGGGGGGGGGGGGGAGGTCATGAAAAAGGAACTGAGGGATAAAGGAAAGAAAGAACTATATATGACGTGAAGCTTTTCGTAAGAGTAGGCCATTGTGTGCCGGTGGGAACAGTTGACAATATTTACAAAACTGCACACACACGGGGACTGGATGAAAAAAAGCCCATTAGTGCTTATCCCATTATCCTCGATAACAAAAAAATAATTTTAAAAAAAGCTGATCGCTCTCTGTCCCTGAGCATTTTATTCCCTCTGGCATACTTTCGTATTATTTTAAAATGATAGTAGTTTGCATTTAAAATCATTTTTTTTTACATTTTACATTTTACACCACTTTATGTCACGGCAGATTTCTTTCAATGAAATTCGGGCCACTCTCTCAGGGAAGAGTACGTCGCCAGAAGAGTAGCGTCACCAATTATTATTTTCTTCTTTTCCTGTCTGCAACTGTATTTGTTTCCCTACCAGAGTGACATTTTTTGCAGAACTTTGCCAGGGACAACTCTGGTGTTGCCGTGGGTTCTTTTACGTGTTCTAAACAGTTTTATGTAACACACGGGACCTCGGTTTACCGCCCCATCTGAAAGACTAGCACCCAGACCACCATTCATGATCTAATGGATGGGGGGGGGGGGGGGGGGGAATTTCGGGTCCAAACGGGGATTAGAACCACGGCACACCTCCGACCCAGACTTTTTGCTTTATACTACTAGTACTACTAGTACTAGTACTACTAGTACTAGTACTAGTACTAGTACTAGTACTAGTACTACTACTACTACTACTACTACTACTACTACTACTACTACTACTACATGGAATTTATATAGCGCTATATCTTGTAAAAACAGAGCAAAGCGCTTTCTAGGCAGGCGCATTACCTCTAGACCACTGATCTACTGTACAAACACCACGAGACCTTGTCACCAAAGTGTCTTGTGATGAGGTGATAACCAGAGACAGCGTCCATGCATTGCCTCAAAAGCCAATCTATAACACAATACAACCCACCTGGTTTAATTACTGGCTGTTTCTACATAAGAATCTGCCAGACTGGAATTATTATTCATGAACACTCTGGGTCTAATGACAAAGGAAAAGAAATTCGAATAATTACCGTTCTGACATTTAAAAAAAAAACTTTGAATATGTTTGCAAAGTTTTACTGATAAAGTCTGTGAAAGAACCAAGGCTTGCGTGTAAATGTTTTGCTTTGCAGGTAGTGTTCATAGAATTATTGCCTTATAAATGATGTCAAACTGGTATGTGTCAACTATATTACTGGGGGGTTTCTTAACTGGATGGGTACTTTGCAAGTGAAATAAATGGATTTGGTTGGGTGTTGTATCTCTCTATTTATATCTCTGTTTTTGACTCTACCTAATTAAGTTGATATGCAGACAAGACTTGAAGAAAACACTAACTTGGACACTTCGAAGTAGACGATTACATATCAATTGTCATTGATTGCTTGTGTGTTGTATAGGTCGAATGCAAGCGCTTTGGTTTGTTTTTGCAAGACATGGCGCTATATAAATTCCATGTATGCTGCTACTGCTGCTGCTGCTGCTGCTGCTGCTGCTGCTGCTGCTGCTGCTGCTGCTGATGATGATGATGATTATTATTATTATTATTATTATTATTATTATCATCATCATTATTATTATTATCATTATTACTATTAACACCATGGTTGTGGGGTTTATTCAGGATAACACAGGATAATGCCATGTTCGGCTTGAGATGAAGTCTAAAAGACAGCTGTGAGAAGTAAAAATACTGTATGAAATAATCAACTCAAACCAGTTACTGTCCAAAGGCTACAGATGGGACAGAAAACATAATTTTTAATATGCAACAGTGCAGACACAGATTATAAATTATCAGGTCGTCCTCCATGGCTCCTTTTCACCCTGAAAATGGAGATAAGAGGACTTGTATTCTGCACAATGTAGTGAAGTAGTTTTTTTCTGAGCAGAAGAAAAAAAATCGTGGTTGAAAATTAAAGGGATAAAAATAGGTGCAGAGTAATAACGAAAGAAAAAAAGAGAAGAGGAGAGAAGAGAAGAGAAGAGAAGAGAATAGAGAGAGAGAGAGAGAGAGAGAGAGAGAGAGAGAGAGAGAGAGAGAGAGAGAGAGAGAGAGAGAGAGAGAGAGAGAGAGGAGAGAGAGAGAGGAGAGAGAGCGAGGGAGGAGAGAGAGAGAGAGAGGGGGGGAGGGTCAGACACAGACATAGTCATAGAGAGATGGCAGGTAATGTCTCCATAACCTGTGTTTTGAATTTCTTTTTTTTTAATTTTTTTAAAAATCTTATCCCTTGCCTCTCTGTCTGTCTGTCTCCCCTGTCCGTCTCTACCACACGACTGTGTGATCTAAGTGCATATCCATTCATGTCCCATGTCCACAGGACACTGGCAAGAAGCCCTCCCTTACACGCAAACTAAGTAGTGTCAAATTACATGCAGAAAGCAGGGACTGGGATAATTGAGCCGATGCAAGAAAGGGACAGGAAATTTTCTATCGCTAAAAGCCACCCAGCTTTCATCATCCATAGGATATTCTGAGCCCAATGGCTCAAGCTTCACAGCAAACATGTCTGAATAATAGCCCGCTTTCTACTGTGCAAACATCACCAGGCCTTGCCTCCCAGTTCGTTCAGAGTCTGATATAATGAAGTGATAGCCAGATACTTCAGGCATTGCTCCAGAAACGAACCTGTCACCTGAGAGGAGGAGAATGTTTGAGGTGTTTTTTTTTCTTCTGCTCCTCCGCTAGAGTTCGGAGGTTCACCAATGGTGAGCTTTTCGCGTATGCCTTCGTTTCTGTCCACCATTAAGGTAGCCTTATTCTGATTTCGGGGATGGTTTCTAAGAACACCTGTGTGCATGCGTTTTTAAACGAAAATTTGTAACCCGTTCCTACCGGCACGAAACGGCATACTCCTTCGAAGGCAGAACGGGATTTTATTGAGTGTGCAAAATGTTCTGCTTGTATTTTGCTTACAGGACCTCAGTTTATAGTCTCATACGAAGGACCTTCGAGGGGGTAGAGTCAATACTGGTGTTAACTCCAATGGAAAAAAATCCCCTCAAATAGGTGTTTCGGTGGTAGCTCGAACCCAGGTCGTTAGATCGTGAGCTCTCTATGCTCTAACCACTAGGCTAACCGGCCCCTGCAGAATGATTTGAATGCTGAATGCTCCTTTGCAAGAATGATTTTAAAGTAGTATCATTGTCATAAAAAGACAATTATTGCATCCAGCTACAGGCTGCAACTAAGAGACAGACAGATGCTACAAACTACCCTTATCTTTTTATTTGTTCGTTTAGAAATAAACTAATTACTTGCCTAACTACTTTTCTGTCTTCTTTGTTCACCTCTAGTGTATGCCTATGTTAGTTAAACACATCTTGACTCCATTTTTATTTCTCACCAACACTAGAACGAGGCCTCGTTACTCACAGATGAGTAAACTCAAAGTACACACACACAGAATATGGGGGCTGAGATAATGGAACGGATGGAGAGAGAAAAAAAAAGGGGGGGGGGGGGGGGGGGGGGGGCACCGACCAATTTTTCTTAGCTAAAAGCCACCCCCATCATTCATCACTACAATGTTCTACCCCTAATGACACACCTTCACAGCAAACATTTTCTGAATGATAGCCTGCTTTCTACCGTGCAAACATCACACGGCCCTGCCATCACCCAATCAGGCTGGGATATGATGAAACGATAGCGAGAGACTGCAACCATGTCTATGCATGGAACGATAGCGAGAGACCCCAACCATGTCTATGCATGGAACGATAGCGAGAGACCCCAACCATGTCTATGCATGGAACGATAGCGAGAGACCCCAACCATGTCTATGCGGGAAAAGATAGCGAGAGACCCCAACCATGTCTATGCATGCACAGTCCCAGCAGTGAATCGGCTGTTACCTGGGAGGACAGACAGGAGTGCGCTGGGGTCCTGGAATGGTGATTCTCTTAGAAGAATCTGATAGGATGGAGTTCATAGTCAGTGACAATTTTGGTTCCAGAGACAAAAAAGAAAATTAGGATTACGATTTGAACACAAAACCTTTAGCAGCTTTATTCTTGTTTTAAATTTTCTTTTATTTCGAGGATGATGGAATAAGCACTCATATGCTTCTTTACACCCAGTTCCCGTGTGATTGCAGTTTTGTAATTTTGTTATCCGTTCCCACCGGCACACCATGGCCTACTCTGCAAACATCATAAATCCCTGTCATTACCCATTCAGCCTGTAGCAACTTGTAGCAGTTAGATTTGGGAAGTAGAGAGGCCTGTGCTCAAATTTGCTGCTGAGGAGTTGGTCCTCTCTCTTCTCTCTCTCTCTCTCTCTCTCTCTCTCTCTCTCTCTCTCTCTCTCTCTCTCTCTCTCTCTCTCTCTCTCTCTACACACACACACACACACACACACACACACACACACACACAAACACACACACACACCACACACACACACACACACACACACTATCACTTCCTCTCTCTCTCTCTCTCACCTATCCCTCCCCCTCTCTCTCTCTCTCACCCCCTCCCAAATTCACTCCCAAATCTTCCACCTCTTCTCTCCACCTCCAAAAAAAAATGCTGCCTCTCCCCCCCCCCCACATCCTACTTCCCAACCCTACCACCGTTATGCTTCAAACTCCATTCTCTCCCCTTGTCACAAGACACAAGGTGATGACGGCAAAGGGGAAGGGGTGGGGGTGGGGGTGGAGGTGGGGGTTGAGGGGTGGGGAGGGAAGCCAGAAGTAGACACTTCTAATTGCATCCACACTGGAGATTATGGATGGCACAGAAACGGTCATCAAGACATCCCTTCCCTCCCTTCCACCCCCCTCTCTTAAATCTGGACCCTGGACAAATATTTGACCTTTCTTCGCGCCCGCCTCTTACTTCTGGCTTCATTCATTCATCAGGGAGTGCTGCTTAGTAAATGACAAAAAAGGGGGAGGGAGGAGGGAGAGAGGGGGTGTGATTTCGGTTTTTTTTAAATTATTTTTTTTAGGCTTTGTTTGTTGCTGTGTTGAGGTATTGAGAGGCTTCTTAGAGCTGATGGGTTGATGGGAATTATCGAGGAAATGAATTAAGGAGAGGAGAAAGAGAGAGGGGGGGGAGAGGGAGAGGGAGGGAAGGGGGCAGAGAGAGAGGGGGGGTAGGGAAGGGGAGAAAGAGAGAGAGGGAAAAGAGAGAGAGAGAGAGAGAGAGAGAGAGAGAGAGGAGAGAGAGAGGAGAGAGAGGAGAGAGAGAGAGAGAGAGAGAGAGAGAGAGAGAGCGAGCTTTTATTTATTTATTTATTCTTTTATAACGAGGATAATGAAATAAGCACTCAGTTGCTTTATTACACCCATTCTCCGTGTGCATGCAGTTCTATGTGCGTGCGTTCGCACACAGGGCCTCGGTATATAGTCTCATACGAAGGACTTGCGGGGGAGAGTGGAGTCAGCACTGGTTTTAACTCCAGGGGAAAAAGTCCTCTCGCACAGGGAGGGGGAAAGAGAGAAGAGAGAGAGAGAGAGAGAGAGAGAGAAGAGAGAGGAGAGAGAGAGAGAGAGAGAGGAGGAGAGAGAGGAGAGAGAGAGAGAGAGAGAGAGGAGAGAGAGAAGAAGCAGAGACAGAGACAGAGACAGAGAGCGGGGGGGGGGGGGGAGGGTTATAGAGACAGAAACGGACATTTAGACTAAGAGGGAGAGACAGAGAGAGAATAAAAGCCAAGCCTGATTTCAAAATCAGTCCCTATAAGCTAACACCACCTCAAATTAATCCATAAGATATGAGGGGGAAGAGAAAGACAAAAAGACAAAAATAGAAAGAGAGAGACACAGACAGTAGTAGTAGGCACTCATCAGTCTCGGAAGACTATGGAGTTGCGCTCTAGTCTTTAGAGCGCAAAGCCTGGGCAAGTATGTATGGAGGGCAAGCTGTTACCCATGCAGCAGACCCCCCTCTCCACGGCACTGGAATGATCCATCGGAAGGGCATTGACCGATACGAATGGTTCCAGTACCGTCGCAGGAGCCACCAGAACGTTGCCATATACCTACAGCCCCGAGCCGCTCCGGGACTCCAACTACCCGATTTTTTCTCAGGGATGGTGTCTAAACACGACACCTGTGTGCATGCTGGTTTGTTGTAATTTTGTCATCCGCTCCTACCGGCACACGATGGCCTACTCTTCCGAAAGGTGGAACGGGGTTTTAACGTGTGCGCAAGATGTTCTGCGTGCATTCGCACACGGGGCCTCGGTTTCGAGTCTCATCCGAATGACTTTGACATTCAGTTCGATTTTTTCGTCAAACTGGGAAGAAAGGGCGAGGCTGGGTACGAACCCAGAAACTCACGATTTACATATTGGCAGGCGAACGTCTTAACCATCCTGCCACCGTCCTTCTTGACACAGACAGATACAAAGGTAAAGGAGAAGGAGGATTATGTCGAAAAAATGAGAGCAGTGGATGTTGGTGATGAGTACCATACTATAAATACATTAATTTTCTTACTACTCAGTCCATTACATGTATGGCAGAAATTTGATAAGTTTTATATATAAGATGTATAAAATCCAGTTTTAGGACACATTTTTGGTTTCTTAGCTGTTTTGTCAGAAAATTGCTGAACTCAGCGTTATTATTGTTTTTTTAAATATATATTTTAAAAAGACTTTTCAACACCTTAGGTCTTTTACAATTAGTTTCTGACTGGTTTGTTTTCTTCCAATTAATGCCTGCACCCAAGAGATTTTTTAGTGGACGCATTTTGTTTATTGTTTGTTTGTTTGTTTGTTTTTAGCGGTATAATGAAATATTTCTGTTCTGTATGTGTCATAGTTGACGATCATGATGATTACTGTCATCATCATCATCATTCATCATCATCATCATCATCATCATCATCATCATTCTATGATTGTTATAACTGTCGTCGTCGTCGTCATCGTCATCACTGTCATCGTCGTCGTTATCACTATAATCCCCACTAACATCATCATCATCACCATCACCATCACCATCATCATCATCATCATCATTATTATATGTTGTTGTTGTTGTTGTTGTTGTTGTTGTTGTTGTTGTTGATGTTGTTGTTGTTGTTGTTGTTCTTCTTCTTCTTCTCACTATTATCATCATTATTATCATCATCATCATCATCATTCTTGCTATTGTTCATGCGGTTGCTGCTATTACCACTGTTGTTGTTATTGTTGTTGCTGTTGTTGACATCGTCATCAATGTTGCTTGCATTTACTATATACATTGTTTGTGAGCTAGCTAGCTAGCTAGCCTTCGCTTGCTTGAATAGGCAAGAGTTAGAGAAAAGCAGCAACAGCAACAACAACAACAACAACAACAACAAAAAGAACGAGCCATAGTACCCCAAGTGACAGTCCAAAACAGCGCCATAGCAACAAAGCTGCCACGATAGCTCACAGGGAGAAAGCGCCAGTGGCGGCATAGCCTGGCCTAGGGCCTAATGTGTTTGACTTTGGCGCGGGGTGGGAACTGCCCGTGTTTGTTCTGGGTTTTATCCTCTGGCACCTTTGATTGCTGTCTGCTGTCTGTGCCGAGTCCATCATCCATAGACAGGCTTTATATTATCATGGAGCCTGCCTGCTCTAGCTGCTAGGATAGTTTAGCTGATGGAACGGTGCTCTTTATCTCTTTGATACATAATCTCTCTTTCTATTTTGTTGTTGTTGCGAATGTGTGTATGTCTGTGAGTGAGTGAGTGAGTGAGTGAGTGAGTGAGTGAGTGAGTGAGTGTGTGTGTGTGTGTGTGTGTGTGTGTGTGTGTGTGTGTGTGTGTGTGTGTGTGTGTGTGTGTGTGTGTGTGAATATGAGTGTGTCAGAGAGAGAGAGAGAGAGAGAGAGAGAGAGAGAGAGAGAGAGAGAGAGAGAGAGAGAGAGAGAGAGAGAGATAGACAGAGACAGAGAGTGAGAGAGACAGGGACAGAGACAGAGACAGAGAGAGAGACAGAGAGAGACAGAGAGAGAGAGAGACAGACAGACAGACAGACAGAGAGAGACAGAGAGAGAGAGATAGACAGAGAGAGAGAGAGAGAGGAGAGAGAGGAGAGAGAGAGAGAGAGAGAGAGAGAGAGAGAGAGAGAGAGAGGAGAGAGAGAGAGGAGAGAGAGAGAGAGAAAGAGAGAGAGATGGGCAACACAAAACTCCCCAAGTGTCTAGGCACTTCTCGTTAACTTTAGCACAGAGTTAGTCCCAAGAAGCCCATATGTCTTAAATTAATGCATATAAATCACATATATTTTGAATCTCTCTTATTTTCACAACTGAAATCCATGTAAAACACTTCTTTTCGCCATGACGCAATCCATCAAACTCTAATGTTAATTCCAAGATCCTGAGAATGCATACTTGATCCTCTGCATTTTTTTTTTACGAACCCGAAGGACGCACTGACAGGTACGCAATGGAACTGAACAAGGTAACTGCAAATTTCCTCAGATCACAACTCTCTCAGAACGGATGCTGATGGTATCAGACACTGAAAAATGGTAACTTCGGAAAATTTGGGATTGGGATCCAGTTGTTTCATCCATTTGGCTATTGCGACACTTCATTCGTGCCTCTGCTGTTCAAGATTACACATACGTAATGCATCTTACTCCCTCCCCCTCCGCTTATGTTTTGCTTTTCATCCCCTCCCCAACCTCTCCTACACCCCCCACTTCCACACACACACACACTTACACACACACACACACGCACGCACGCACGCACGCACGCACGCACGCACGCACGCACACACACACATATACACACTCAGCCTATGTCTAAGCCCACTCCATGTCTCCATAATGTCCAGAACTGTGCCAGAAACTCCCCTAAGAAAGGGAGTAGCTCCACCACCTCAGTGCCAAATCCCACTTTGAAGTTATCGTCTGTATTAATAGACCCGGCCATTTGAAAACAACGTCACTTCGAGTGTTCCCCTCAACGGTAGGGAGGTTTCCTGCTGTTTCTCTAAGGCTGACACCAATAGAATACACACCCAGTCATTACTTACAAAGATAAGTCTTTTGTGGCGGAAACAAGAGGCTGTGATTATGCCCTACAAGTTGACACTAACCAAACATGGCATAACGTGTACAGGTTATTATCCTTCTCGTGTCAGCGTTTGATTGGTCCACAAACTCACGTGGCAGGCGCAATCGAAAGTAAAGCTCTGCAATAATATTTTCGTACAGTTTGGTTTCGAGTGTCGTTTAGAGTTTCTTGTTGAATATGAAAATGTTAGTGTTGCGGCTTTTGTTTTTAGGGCAGGTTTGTTGTCATTTTTTTGGTTTTGTTTCTAAGAATGACAAAATCACACGCTACGTTGTCTCTGACTATGGGATAGATGTTTGAGAGCATGATTCAGTCTGTTCATTGTTTTCAAACATTACAGAATCTGAGGACACATTTTTTGTCTTGTAAAGTTTCAAAACTAGTAACATGGAAGGGTTGGAAGAGGTAGGAGAAGGGAGATAGGTTTATACTTTGATGTATAAACCTTCTGTCATAAGAATGTAAGAATGCTGTACTTTGATGTAAAACAAAAAAGTGATTATCTCATAGACTAGTGTTTAACAGCCGAGTTGTGTGATGAAATGCTATTTATTTATTTATTTATCTAGTCTAATCGTTTATTCTTTCTTTTCGAGGATAATGAAATAAGCACTCGTGCGCTTTTTCACATCTAGTCCCCGTGTGTATGCTGTTTTCAAAATTTTGTCATCTGATCCCAACCAGAGAGATTTATTTATTTATTTATTTATTCTTTTATATCGAGGATAACAGAATAAGCAATCATGTGCTTTTTTCATCCGGTCCCCGTGTGTATGCAGTTTTTTAAATATTGTCATCTGTTCCCACCGGCACACGATGGCCTACTCTTACGAAAAGCGGAACAGGATTTAACGTGTGCGCAAGATGTTCTGCGTGCGTTCGCACACGGGGCCTCGGTTTAAAGTCTCATCCGAAGGACTTTTGGGGAGAGTGGAGTCA
>JASPKP010005099.1:0-16465 GCA_030674155.1 Stramonita haemastoma | reverse complement strand
TGGGCGTGGACGGCGTGGAGCTGGTTTGATTAAAAGTAAGTGGGTGGGGGACGAGGGGGGAGGTGGACCGGGAATGGGGGGGTTTGAGGGGGTGAAGGGATCGGGTTTGGGATAAAGGGGGGGGGCTTTTGTTTGGGAAAGGGGGGGGGAAGGGGGGTTTTTTTCGAAAAAAAGAGGCCCCCTGGGGGGTTTGGGGGGGAATGGGAAGCGCGGGTGGGGGGGGGGGTTGGGGCTTGGAAGGTTTCCAGGGGGATAGGGGGGGGAAGGGGGGTTTTTTGGGGGGGGGGGGGAAGGAGGGGTTGGGACACGAGTTTTTTTGGGGGGGGGTTTTGGGGGGAAATTTTTTGGGGAAAAAAGGGTTTTTTTGGGTGGTCGGGGAAATTTTTTTGGGGAGGGAAAAAAAGTAGGATGGGAATGGGGGGAATGTTGGGGGGGGAAAAAGGGGGGGTTGTGGGAATGGATTATTTGGGGGGATTTATGGGGGGGGGAGGGAATCTTTGGGGGGGGAAGACGGGTTGGGGATTTTTTTTTTGGGGAAGGGGGAGGAGGGGCCGAAAAAACCGGGGTTTTTGAAAAAACGGTGGGGGAAAAGAAGGTTGGGGGGGGTTTCCAAAAAGGGCGTTTGTCTTGGGTTTTTTTGGGGGGGAAAGGGTTTTTGTTTATGGGGGGGGGCGGGGTTTTGTCGGGGGGGGTCCCCGAGGGACAATGACGGGATGGGGGATTGGGGGGGGCTTGGGGGGGGGGAAGAGGGGATGGGTTTTTTGAGGGGGGGTTGGAGTAACGGATTGAGGGTGAGGAGGGGAAAAAAGGATTTGGGTGGTTTAAGGGGAGGGGAAGGTTTTGGGAGGGGGGAGGGACGGGAGGGTTGAGGGGGAGAGTGGGTGGAATTGGGAGGGCGGGTAAATAAAGGGGGGGTTTGGAAGAAATTTGGTGGGGGGGCCCGGGGTGGGGGATTTGGGGGGGGGGGTTGCGGGGGGAGGGGGTGGGGAGGGGGGTTTGGGGGGGAGGGAGGAAGATGAGGGGGGTTGGGGGTTGAGAGTTTTGGGGGGGGGGAAAAAGGGTGAGGGGTTTGGAGAGAGAGGAGAAGAGAAAGGGAGAGGGGAAAAGAAGGGAAGAAGGAAGAAGAAAGAATTTTTTTGGAGGTAAAAAAAGCCCCGTTGAGGAAACCCGGAGGGATTTGGGGGAAAAAAGAAAAAAAATTTTAGGGATTAGAACCAAAGGGGGAAAAAGGAAAAGAGAGAGGGGAAGAGGAGGAGGGGAGGGGGGAAGAGGGGATGGGGGGTTTGGGAGGGGGGAGGAGAGTTTTAGTAAAAGGGAATTTGATGAGGAGGTTTTAGTGGGGAGGTAAAGAGAGGGGAGAGAAGAGAGGGACACACACAAACACCAAAACACACACCACCACACACAAAATTTCCCCCCCTTAAACATGTCATTATTTATAAAAGATGGAAAGGCGAAAAAATCCCCCCTTCCCAAAAAAAGTCGGGATCCCGGGGCCTGTTTGTAATTTGTTTTGGGGCACTCCCAAGATTTTCGCTTTCTGTTAAAATGATAGAGACCCCCCCAATATTTTCCTTGATTAAAAAAAAAAAAAAATTTTTTTTTACAAAAAAAGGTATGAAAGGCTTTGCTTGGTCTAGAATCTGTATTTTTGGTGTTTTAAAAGATCACTCATTCTTTTTGGGTTCTTTCTTTCATTCATTCATTCCATTCATTCTTTTCTTTTCATTCTTTCATTATTCATTCTTTTCTCTCTCTCTCTCTTCTCTCTCTCTCTTCTCTCTCTCTCTCTCTCTCTCTCTCTCTTTCTCTTTCTCTTTTTTTGTCTCTCTCTCTTTTCTGTGTCTCTCTTCCCCTGTGACTCTCCCCTTGTTTTTGTTATTTTGGTTTTTTAAATTTGTTGTTCAATTGGAAGGGGCCTTTTTTTGTTTTTTTGATTTTTACCCCTGATGAGGGGGGGACTGGTTTGTAGCGAGTGTTTATTCTTTCCCCCTTGAAATAAAAGTTTTTGACTTGACTGTCTGTCTGTTGTCTGTCTGTTTTTCTGTCTTTTCTGTCTGTCTTTTGGGTTGTCTGTTGTTTTGTCGTCTCTCTCTCTCTCTCTCTTTTCTCTTCTCTCTTTCTCTCTTCTCCCTCCCCTCTCTCTCTTCTCTCTCTCTCTCTCTCTCTCTTCCTCTCTTCTTCTCTCCCCTTCTCTTTTCTCTCTCTCTCTCTTCTCTCTCTAATTTGGGGGGAAATTAGCCCAGTGGTCAGAACATTGCGCTGGAAATTTTTAAAGCCCCGGGTTTTGATTTCCGGTCAGGGTTTTTTCCCCTTAGATTTAAAATTCAGGGGCTGATTCCATTTCCCCCCAAAAGCCCTTCGGATGGACTTTAAACCGGGGGCCCCGTTTTGCGAACGCACGCAATTTTGGGCCCCAACTTTAAAACCCTGTTCCGCTTTTCGAAAGATTTGGGCCCAAATTTTTTGCCGGTGGGAACAGATGAAAATTATTTACAATAGCTTACACACGGGGACCGGATGAAAAAAAAGCACATGATTTTTTTATTCGGTTATCCTCGATAAAAAAGGGAAAAAAAATAAATAAATAAAAAAATTTAAAATAGATAAAAAAAAATTAAAATAAAAAAAAATCTCTCTCTCTCTCTCTTCCTCTCTCTTTTCTCTTCTTCTCTCTTTTCTCTCTCTCTCTCTCTCTCCCCTCTCTTTTCTCTCTCTCTCTCTCTCTCTTTTCTCTCTCTCTTACCCCCCCCCAAACACAAACCACCACCATTTTATATTTTACCCCCCCACCACCCCAAACCCCACTGATCTAAAATCCCAATAAAGGGATAAAAATTTTTATACAAACCCAGGAACAGGAATAAAGGAAATTAGACAATTTTTCCCTTTTTCCCCAAACCCATGAAAAAAGGGATTTTCACCTTCCCCCCCAACTTCCCCTCCCCCGTAACCCCGAAATTTCCGGGCCCGGGGGGGCACCACTGATGATTTGACAAACAGCTTCCCCACTCCCCACTGGGGAATACTAACATAAAAAAATTAATGCAGAGTTAAAGGGTCTTGGGGTTTTCCCAGTTTATTTATAGAAATCTATGAAAGTATGGTTGGGGTGACTTTAAACACAAAAAAAAAAAAAAAAAATTTTAAAAAAAAGAGAATAAAACATAAGAAAAAAAAAACTTTTTAAAGGATCAAAATTTGGTTTAAAAATAAAAACAAATGCAGCACAATAGGTTTTTTCTAATATTAATCTTTCCCAGAAAAAATTCAAATATATATTTCCCAAGTTAAACTTACCTCAAAAGCAGGCACGGTACCCGGGTTGGAATGATGAGCAGCCCTTGCGGTTTTGTATGCCCCCATGTGTTTTGGGTTCGAATTTCGGGGAAGTTTTCTGCCTCCCTTGTAGTTGCCCAAAAACTAAAAAAAAAAAAAAAAAAAAAAATTCTGAGTACATGGGGGGGTGGGGGAAAAGTTAGGGGGGATTTATGATGGGGGGGTTGGGGTTTTTGGGGGGGACCCCCTGTTTCCCGAGGAGGGGGAAAGATCTTTTTGGGGGCAGCCTGTTTTAAAGCGGGGGCGCACTGGGGGTGTAGTTAGCAGGGGAAAAAATAAAACCCGGGGGGGGTTTTCCCTGGTGACCTGAAAAAGGGGGAAAATGATGCTCCCAGACAGAAAAGTGGCGGGACTGAAGATGGAATCAAAAGGGTTCCCCTTCAGGAGGGGTAGCGGAGAGGAGGAAAAAGTAGAGAGGGGAAAGGGGGGAGGGCAGTAAAGTGAAGAGATTGGGGAGGGCAGCCCCAAGTGAAGGGGATTGGGGGGGGCAGTCAAGTGAAAAAGTTTGGGAAAGGAGGGCAATAAAGCGAAGAGATTGGAGGAGGGCAGTCAAGTGAAGAGTTTTGGAGGGGGGAAAGTAAAGTGAAGGATTGGAGGAGGGCAGCCCAAAAAGAGAGATTGGAGGAGGGCAAGTCAAGTAAAGGAAAAAGGAGGGAGGGCAGTAAAGTGAAGAGTTTGGGGAGGGAAAGTCAAGTAAAGGAGATTGGGGGAAAGGGCAGTAAAGTGAAAGAAAATTGGAGGAGGGCAAGTCAAGTAAAGGAGATTGGAGGAGGGCAGTAAAGGGTGAAGAGATTGGAGGGGGCAGTCAAGGGGAAGAGATTGGAGGAGGGAATAAAGGGTGAAGGGGGATTGGGGGGGGGCAGTCAGGGGAAGAGATTGGAGGAGGGCAGTCAAGCGACGAGATTGGAGGGGGGCCCAGTCAAGGGGACGAGATAGGAGGAGGGCAGTCAAGCGACGAGATGGGGAGGGAGGGCATTTTAAAAAGGGGAAAGGTTTGGGGGGAGGGCAGAAAAGAAAAAGAGATGGAGGAGGGCTTTAAAAGCAAAGAGATTGGAGGAGGGCATTTCAAGTGACGAGTTGGAGGGAGGGCAGTAAGCGAAGAGTTTGGGAGGAGGGCGGGTAAGCGCGAGATAGGAGGGGGGCAGTCAAGTGACGAGTTTGGAGGGCATTTCAAGCGACGAGTTTGGGAGGAGGGCAGTAAAGGGGAAGAGATTGGAGGAGGGCAGTCAAGTGAAGAGTTTGGAGGAGGGGCAGTCAAGTGAAGGGGATTGGAGGAGGGCAGTCAATCAAAAGGAGGAAAGGAGGAGGAGAATTTTAGTGCTTTCGCCACAAGTGCAGCCCTACCCTTTTTTTTTCTTTTCTTTGCTTGAAAGTGTATTTGTTTTCTCTGGGGTTTTTTTTTCTACAAAAATTTTCCCAGGGTCAACCTCTTGTTCCCGGGGGTTTTTTTGGGTTTTGGGAATAGTGATGTGTAACTCACGGCCCTTTTTTTGTTTCATCCGAATGACTAGCGCCCAGCCCCCAAACAGGGTCTAATTGGGTTGGGAAAAAAAAGTTTTGGGCCCAAACGGGGTACGAACCACCCCACACCCCTGAACCCGGAATTTGCTCTCCTAAAACAGGGGGACAATTTCAGAGGGGGAGAACAAAGGAGGAGAAAAAAAGCAAAAGAAGGAGGAAAGGGGGGAATAAAAAAGGAAAAAGAACGGAGGAGGAGGAAAAAGAGAGAGAGGGGCGGAGGGGAGTTTAAAGCGAGAAGAGAAAAGGGGGAGGGGGAAATTTAAAACGAGAAGGGGAACGGAGGAGGAGAAAAGAGAGAAAAGGGGGGCGGAGGGGGGAATGTAGGAGAATGGAGGAGGAAAATAAAGCGAGAAGAGAAGGAGGAGGAGAATAGAGAGGGGAGGAGGGGCGGGGGGAGGAGAATGTAGGAGAATGGAGGAGGAGAATAAAGCGAGAAGAGAACGGGGAGGAGAATTTAAACGAGAAGGGGAACGGAGGAGGAGAATTTAAAAAGGGGAAGAGAAGGAGGAGGAGGGAAAAAAGGGGAGGAGGACGGAGGAGGAGAATAAAGAGAGGGAGGACCCGGGGAGGGGAATTAAAAAGAGAAGGAACGGAGGAGGAGAAATAAAGAGAGGGAGGCGGGGGGAGGAGAATAAAGCGAGGAAAAGGAAACGAGGAGGAGAAAAAAGACAGAAAAAGAAAAGGGGGGGGTGGAAAAAAGTGAGGGAAGACGGAGGAGGAGAATGTAAATTAAAGAGGAGGAGGAGAATTTAAAATGAGAAGAGAAAGGGGGAAAAGAATAAAGGGGGAGAAGAGAAGGGGAGGGGAATAAAAATGAGAGGAGGGCAGAGGGGGAGAATGTTTGAGAGAGGGGGGAGGAGAATTTTAGAGAGAGGAGGGAGGGGAATAAAAGGAGAAGGGGAAGGGGGTGGAGGGGGGTTTGGGGGGAGGGAGGGAAAGGTTTGGGGGGGGGGGAGGGGGGGAGGGGGGGGGGGGGAAAAGGGGTTTTAAATCCTGTTCCCGGGGAAAATAGTTTAGGTTTTTTTGCAAATTTTTCCCATTTTTTTTTGTTTTTTTTTTTAAGTAAGTTTCAGTTAAAAAAAAAGAAAAAAAAAAAGGGGCACTTTCATAGCATTTTGGTGCAAAGGAGTTGCAATTGTTTTAAAATTTGATGCGTGCTAAAGTTTTATCTTTTTACGAGGGGAAAATTTTAATTTTTGATTATTTATTTCTTTCTTTTTTTAAGATAAAGGATTTTGAACCTCGTTTTTTGCCCTTTCAAAGGGAAAACAAGAACTGCGATTTTGCGGGGGGGAGGGACGGGGGGGGGGGGGGGGGGGGGGGGGGGGGACTCATTGGGTGAAGGTGAGAGAGAGAGAGAAAAAGGGCACCCCAGAGAGAGAGAGTCATGGGGAGTGGTTTTTTAAGGTTTTGGCGAAGTGGGGGTGAGGTTGGGTGAGTGAGAGCCAGACAGGGGGAGCGAGAGTGAGAGACAGAGAGAGAGACAGAGAGAAAAGAGGAGGGTGGGGGGTCGGGGGTGGGGGAATGAAAGGACAAGATGGAGGGGCGACAAAATTTCCCCACGGTATTTGGATTCAGAGTAAGGGGTGGTTTACATTTTTTGTCATTTAGCCCCGAAGGTCAGACAGAGAGAAAGGGGCCGTTTTGCGAAAAGATGCCACCGAAAAGCCGGTTTTTTTAGCCCCGTAACCCCCACTTTTTTTCCGGTAAAAAAATCCCAAGCCCCCTTGACAATTTCCCCACTGTTTGCTACACTCTTCCTACCTTTTTGGATTGGTGTGGGGGCCAGATTTTTTGGCCACACCACAGCCCCAAAAGCTAAAAAAGTAGTTTGTCGGGAAAGGGAAAAATGTTAAGTGTACGCGACAAAAAAAAAAAAGTCCCCCCGCAAGGGTAAAGGGCAAAATAAGCAATTTTGATGGGTCACCCTCAAAATTGCAGGGGTTCCCCGCCCCATACGCGCACACAAAAAAACCATGACTGACAAACACCAGGGGCGCGGGCGTGCGTGCGCGCATGCATATCCCCCTCCCCCCAGAAAAAGGTTTTCGTTTTGCACAAAAAGTATGCAAGAACATTTTTTTACTTTAGTCTCACGTTAAAAAAAAATGTTTCGCCTTCCGGAAGGGGCGGGCCTCGCGTTTTTGGGTTTGGGAAAAGATGAAAAAAATAAATTTTTAAAAAAAAAAAGAAAAAAACTGCATCCAAAATTTGGGGTCACATATTCAGGGAAAAGCCGTTGAAGTTGAAAAGTAACAGTCTTAAATTTTGAGTAAGTAAATGGGTTTTTCTCAGTTACTGTGTTACGCCCCGGACATGGTTTTCGCAGTTTGGGGAGGGTTACGCCCGGAAGTGGTGTCGCAATTGGGGGGGAGGGTTACGCCCGGCGTGGTTTTCGCAGTGAGGGTTTGGGTTACGCCGGGCGGGGGTGCGCGTTAGATGCCCCTTTGAAAATGAAAAGCGCGCGCGCACTACACACCACACAAAACCACACACACACCCACACACACCACACCACACACACACGGACACACGGACCACGGAAACCAACACACACAACACAATACACAACACACACACACACACACAACACACAACCCACCCCCCACACAAACACCACACACACACACACACGCCACACACACACACACAAAACTCACACTCAACATAAAGTATCTACTTGTTCAATGGCCTTTGGGAAAAAAAATTTGAAGAAAAATTCTCTCTTCCCTCTCTCTGTCTCTCTCTCTCCCGTTCTCTCTGTCTCTCTCTGTCTCTCTGTCTTGTTCTGTCTTTGTCTCACACAACACAACACCCACCACACACAACACACACACAAACCAACAACCAAACAATACACACAACACACACAACACACAACACACCAAAGTGTGACATGAGAAAGCTTAATTATGGAATATATTTTAAATAATTTTAGGTTAGGCACAACATAAAAACCCCCATTTCGTTCTCTCTTTTCCTTGTCTGTCTGTCTCTGACTCTTTCGTCTGTTGTCTCTCTTCCCCTCTCTCTGCTCGTTCCTTCTGTCTCGTTGTCTTTTGTTGTCTGTTGTATGTCGTTGGGTTTTCTGTTGTTGTCTGTCTGTTGTCTGTCTGTTGTTTTGTTGTTGTCTGTCTTTTTTTTTCTCTCTCTTCCTTTTCTCTTCTCTCTCTTTTCTCCTCTCTCTCTCTCTCTCTCTCTCTTCTCCCCTCGCTCTCCCCTCTCTCACTCTCTCTCTCTCTCGCTGTGTCTCTGTCTGTCTGTTGTTGTCTGTCTGTCTGTCTCTCTCCCCCCCTCACTCTCCCCTCTCTTCGCTTCCCTCTCTCTCTGTGTTTTTGGTCGTCTGTCTCTTTTCTCTGTCTGTCTTCTTGTTGTTGTCTGTCTGTCTCTGTTTCTCTGTCTCTTTTGGATTAGTTTCTGTGTTTGGCACCCCAGAAGCAAGATTTTGCTGGGATAGACGACGCTAGATAGAGGGTCTAGTTCTCCAGTATTCATGATTGTCTCAAAAGGGGAAAATGCAGCCCCAAATGATCTCAGTCTATTGGGTAACATGCGGACATGCAATACGGAGGGGCTGGTTTCTTTGGGGAGGACATGTTTTTTTTCCTTTTGTCTTTTTTTTTTTTTTTTTTTGTTAAAGGTATTTAGATGATGGAGGTATTGTGTATTGGAAATATATTGCATTATATTTATGTATGTGTTTTTGCTGTATTTGTGTGGTGTTGCGTTGCGGCTTGCGTTAGGGGAGAGAGGGAGAGAAAAGGAGAGAGGGAGAAGAGAGAGGAGAGAGGAGAGAGGGGGGGGGGAGATGGGAAGGAGAGAGAGAGAGAGAGAGAGAGAGAGAAGACAGACGCAGCGGGAAAGACAAAAGACGACAGCAGACAGACAGACAGCAGACAGACAGACAGAATGACAGAAGACAGACGACAGACGACAGGAATTGACACATGCGCACATACAAACAAAACACTGTTAGACACCAGCGTGCGCGCGCGTTCACGATGAGTACCCACCCTCCCCAGAAAAAGGTCCCTTTTTGCGAAAAGGGATGCCCCCCGAAAGCCCGTTTTTAACCCCCTTTGAACCCCTATTTTCGCAGGGTTTTAAAAGACCCCACGGCCCCAAAAAACAAATCGCATTGTTGTACCTCCGTGTTAAAATTGGATTGAAGGCATCGATTTGGGGGCAACTCACAGCCCCCAAGAACTAAGAAATCTAGTTTGCGGAAGGGAAAGGTGGTAAGTGCACGCCGACAAAAAAAGCATGGGCAAGTTAATGACAATATACAGCAATATGAGCACCCAGCGAATGCAGGGTCCCCCCCACATGCGGCACAAAAAACACACTAAAAAACCCCAAAAAAAGCCGCGCACCCTTTTTCGCACATGCATACCCCCCCCTCCAGAAAAAGGTGCGTTTTGCGCAAAAATGCTACCGAAAGACCCGCTTTTAGCCCGTGAAACCCCAAATTTTTCCACGGTAAAAGATCCCACGTCATCAAGAATATCGCCTCTATGATACACTCTTAATACCCTCTTTGGTTGCATGGCGCGGTTCGTTGGAACGCCAGCCTCAAAAAGTGAGAAATCTGTTTGTGGAAGGAAAGCTGGTAAGTGCCCCGCACAAAAAAAAGCAGTGGCGGAAGAATAAAAGACAATATTTCAGCAATATGATGCACCAAGCAAATGAGGGTCCCGCCACATGCGCACACACAAACAAACACACTGCAAACACAGCGCTTGCGCGCGTTTTGCTTTCATATCACCCCCCTGCAGAAAAAGGTGCCCGTTTTGAACAAAGATGCCACCCATAGAGCCGTTTTCACCTCCCTCCCCCCCCACCCCCATCTCCCCCCCCCCCCCTACCCCCCACCCCCCCCCTCTCGCCCTTTTCCCCACCCCACAGTGCCCCCTCTCTCACCCTTTCCCTCCACCCTTACCCTCACCCCCCTCCACTTCTATTAGGCCAAACTCCCCCCTCCATCCTCTCCCCTTCCACCCCTCCCCCTCCACCCCCCCCCCCCCTCCCATTTTCCCCCCCCCTCCCCCTACCCCCTCTCCCCCCCCACGGGGGGATAGCCAAGTGGCGCAATTGCGTGGCAATTTGAAGCCCCAGTTTGAGTTCCCCGGGGAGGAGATTTTTCTCTGGGGTTAACATATGTGACCAATCTCCCCCAAAGTCTTTCGGGTGAGATGTAAACCCCGGCCCTGTGCGAAAAGGACGCAGACATCTTGCGCCCCAAAGTTAAATCTGTTCCGTTTTTCGTAAAAGTAGGCCTTTTTTGCGGGGGAAACAGATGGGGAAAGAATAACAAAAGTGCGTTCAGACGGGGATGGATGAAAAAAGCAGTGTTTCTCGAGTATCTGCGTATAAAGAAAAATAAAAAAAAGGGAGAAAACACACACCCCGTCTTTTCCACCGTACAATTGGGGGACAGACAGGCCATTTCTACCTGTTCTTTTTTTTAATTTTAATTCTTGATATATATTATAGATTATATTTTATATGATATATAGATAGATAGATGTAGATAGTAGATAGATAGATGTTAGATAGATAGAAAGTGTTGATAGATAGATTAATAGATAGATAGTAGTAGATGATTTCCCCTCGAAATAAAAGAATACATAATGTTAGGAGTTGACTTTGCCAATATCTGTGGAAACCCTGTGCCGTGTTTGATTGATTTTTTTTTTTTTGGGGGGGGGGGGTAATTCTTTTCCTCCCCTGGAGTTTACAAATCAGTCCGGATTCCATCACTTGACCCGGATTTTTTTTTTTATTTTTTTATTCTTTTATATGAGGTAACAGAATAAGCAAAATGTGCTTTTTGCTCGGTCCCCCTGTTTTTGCAGTTTTGTAAATATTGTCATCTTTCCACCGGGCCCCACGATTTTGGCCCTACTCTTAGAAAAGCGGAACAGGATTTTTAAGTGTGCGCAAGATGGTCTGGTGCGTTCGCACACGGGGCCCCCGGTTTACAGTCTCATCCAAAGATTTTTGGGGAGAGTTGAGTCAGCATGATGTTAACACCAGGAGAAAAAATTCCCCCGGGCCCGGGAATCGAACCGATTTGTGGTGTAGGAAGAGACGATAAAAAGGTCCGTGTGTGAACAAACGAGGCAAGAAATTTTGTACTCAGTCTCACTTTTAAAAAACCCTGTTTCGCCTTGGGAAAGAGCAAGCCATATAAGTGTTGGTTGGAACAGATGCAAAATAATTATTAAAAAAAAACAAACCACACCAAAAAAAAAAATCTGAAACGCACTGGGTCACATTTCAAAACACCACCGCTGAAGTTGAAAAGTAACAATCTTCAGTCAGGTAAGTAGAGGTGTTCAGTTAGGGTTTTCCGTAAAATCCCTGCTAACCCCACCATCTAGAAAAGCCCCCCCCCCCCAATTTGGGCCCAAAAAATTGTGCACGGGGGTAATACCTAGCAAACGCCCACCTGTTTTTTAAAAGGACTATGTACTTTCACTAGAATTTGTGCGACGTATAAAAGTCTTTTTCCCCCTTTTTACCTTTTCCTGTTTTTTCCTTTTGTCTTATTCTTTGCCCCCTTCCCTCACCCCCAACCTCCCAACAAAGTGAAATTTTAAAAAATTTCGTCATGCTTTTTCCACTGGGGCGTCGTTTGTCTGTCAGTGATTTTTTACCAGTATTTTACGACGCTTCTGATGGCCGGAAGTTGGTTTTGAAACTCTCTGTCCATTTTTGCAAAAAGTGAAGCGACAGTGTTTACACTGTATCTTTCAAATTGGAAACCCTCCGTATTGGATAAAAGAGGTGGAAATGTTTCGGAGGTGCCCATTTAATTTTTGGGGGATGGAAAAGGGTCAAAAGGGAAGGGAGGGGGAAGAGAGAGGGACGAGAGAGAGAGGGGGGAAGAGAGAGAGAAAGAAGAGGGAAGGACAGACGGCAGACAGACAGCAGACAGACAGACAGAAAAAAGCCCGAAGAGCGGGAACCGACAGCCCAAAACGCAGCCAAAACAAAAAAAAAAACCCCCAAAACCCATAAGAGAAACAGACTACGAATCAAACAAACAGACAGCCAGACAGTAAAGACAGCGGGGTTACCCAGAAAGAATGAAATCCCCCCGGGTTTCCCCGGGCGGCCCCTGGGGGCCCCCCTAAAAGTTTTTTGGGAACAATTTTCTCCCTCCCCCTGAGGACTATTTCACAAAAAAAAAAATTTAAAAGCAGAGTTCATAGGTTTTGGGGTTTTCCCCGTTTTTTTATAAAAAATTTTAAAAAAAGTTGGTGTTGAGGGGGAAAAAAAATTTAAAAAAAAAAAAAAGAAAAAAAAAATAAAAAAAAACAACATTTTAGGTTCAAAAAGGGGGGGAAATAGAAAAAAAAAGCGGCCCTATAATTTTCATTTACATGTTTCCCCCTGAAATCAGTTTATATTTTTCCCCCAAATTCCCTTTTCCCCATAGCCCGGGGCACTGGTAGTGTTGGTAAGTGACCCTTTTTTGGGGTTGTATTTCCCCTGTTTTGGGTTAAAAATTTTTGGGGGGATTTTTACTGTCCCCCTTTGTGTTGAAAAAACCCCAAAAAAAAAAAAAAAAAAATTTTGAATACATGGAGGGGGGGAGGAAAGTTGGGGGGGGTTTGGGGGGGTAGGATAAAGGCGCCCCCCCCCCCATGGGGGGGAAAGACCCTTCCCCCGGGACCCTGTTTTTTAAGTGGGCCCCATAGGGGGGTGGGTTTAGCGGGGGAAAAAAAATCAATCCGGGCCTTTTGGGCCCTGCAAAAGGGGAAATGAGTCCCCCGCGAAAGTGAGCAGTTGAAGAGGGGGACACCCTAGGTTTCCCCCTTCGGGGATGTAGTGAGAGGGGGGAATTTTAGGGGAGGGGAAAGGGGGGGGCAGTAAAGTGAAAGTTTTGGGGGAGGGAGTAAAAGTAAAAGAGATTGGAGGGGGAAAATAAATAAAGGATTGGAGGAGGGCAGTAAAATGAAGAGTTTTGGAGGAGGGAGTAAAGTGAAGAGATTGGAGGAGGGAGTCAAAAAGAAAAGATTGGAGGAGGGCATCAAGTGAAGAATTGGGGAGGGCAGTCAAAAAGAGAGATTGGAGGGGGGCCATTCAAGTAAAGAGATTGGAGGAGGGCAGTAAAAGGGAAGGAAAAGGAGGAGGGCAGTCAAGTGAAGGTTGGGGGGGGGGCAGTAAAGTGCGAGATTGGAGGGGGGCAGTAAAGCGAAGGGTTAGGAGGAGGGCAGTTCAAGTGACAAATTTTGGGGGGGCAGTCAAGCAAAGAGAGGGAAAGGAGGGAGTAAGCGAAGAGATTGGGGGGGGCAGTAAAGCGAAGAAAAGGAGGGGGCCCCAAAAAAGCGACGGATAGGAGGAGGGCAGTAAAGCGACAAGTTTGGGGGGGGGCAGTAAAGCGAGGGGAGATTGGGGAGGGCGTCAACCCGAAGAGATTGGGGGGGGGGCAGTCAAGGGAAGGATGGAGGGGGGCAGTAAGTGAAGAGATTGGGGGGGCAGTAGGGGAAGAGAATTGGAGGGGGGGATTTAAAGCGAAGAGATGGGAGGGGGGCAGTCAAGTAAAGGTAGGGGGGGGCAGTAAAGTGAAAAGATAGGAGGAGGAGTAAGTGAAGAGATGGGGAGGGCAGTCAAAAAAAGGGATAGGGGGGGCAGTCAAAAAAGAGGATTGGGGAAGGGAGTAAGTGAAGAAATTGGGGGGGGGGGGGTCAAGCGAAAAGGAAAGGAGGGGGGAAAAATGTGTGGTCCCCACACCTCCCCTTTTTTTTTTTTTCTTTGTTGCAAGTGTTTTTGTTTTTGGGGGGTTTTTTTTACAAAATTTTTGCGGGGGTCAACCCCTTGTTCCCGTGGGTTTTTTTGGGGTGCGTAAATATTGAGTGAACTACGGAGGGGGTTTTTTATTGTTTTTCCGGGGGGACTAGCGCCCAGACCCCCTGGGGTTTTAAAATGGTTTGGGGGAAAAAAAAATTTTGGGGGCCCCCCATAGGGGGTCGAACCCCCGCACACTCCGCCTGGATTCCCCTTTCCCCGGGGGAAAAGGTACAATGTAGGGGGAGGAAAGGGGGGGGAAAAAGCGAAAAGAGAACGGAGGAGGAGAATGAGAGGAGGAGGGGGGAGGAGGAGAATAAAGGGGAAAAGGGGGAAAAAACCGGGGGGGGAAAAAATAGAGAGAAAAAAGGGCCGGAGGAGGAAATGGGGGGGGCGGAGGAGGGAAAAAGCGAGAAGAGAAGGAGGAGGGGGAAAAAAGCGAAAAGAGACGGAGGAGGGAATAGAGAGAGAAAAGGACGGGGGGGGAGAATGTAGGAGGCGGAGGGGGAAAAAGCGAAAAGGGGAAAACGGAGGAGGGGGAATTTAAAGGAGAAAAAGAAGGAGGGGGAAAAGGAGGGGGGGGGGGAAAAGGAGTAGGGGAGAGAGGGGACGGGGGAGGAAAAATGTGAGAGGGGGGGGGGGGGAAAATGTAGAGAGGAGAAAGGGGGGAAAAAGAATAAAGCGAAAAAAAGAGAGGGGGGGACGGAGGGGGGAGAATGGGAGAGGGAGGAGGGGGGGAAAAAAATGAGGAGAGGGGGAGGGCGGGAGGAGAATAGAGAGGAGGAGGCGGGGGAGGAGGAAAAATTAGGAGGGGAGGGGCGGGGAGGGAATAGAGAGAGAGGAGGACGGAGGAGGAAAATAGGGGGAGAGGGGGACGGAGGGGGAAAATTTAAAGGGGGAAAAGGGAAAACGGAGGAGGGGAAAGAGAGAGAGGGGGAAAGGGGGGAGGAGAATAGAGAGAGAGGAGGAGGGGGAGGAGGAAAATTTTTAGAGAGAGAGGAGGACGGAGGAGGAGAATAAAGGAGAAGGAGGGAAGAATTAAACAAAAAGAAAAAACCCGGGGGAGGAGTTAGAGAGGGGAGGAGGAGGGGGAGGAAAATTTTGGTAGAGAGGGGGGCCGGAGGAGGGAATGTAGAGGGGGGAAAAAGGGGGAGAAAAAAAAAGCGAAAAGGGGAAAAGGAGAAGGAAAATAAAAGAGGGGGGAGGGGGAGGAGAATAGAGGAGAGGGGGACGAGGGAGGAGGAGAATTAGGAGGGGAGGGGACGGAGGAGGAGAATGAAGGGGAAAGGAGGAGAAGAATAAAGAAAAAAAGGGGAAAGGGGAGGAGATTGGGAGAGGGGAGGAGGGGGGGGGAAAATGTGGGGGACGGAGGAGAAGAAAAAAGCGAGAAGAGAACGGGGGGGGGAGAAAAAGCGGAGGAAAACCGGAGGAGGAAAATGTAGAGGGAGAAAGGAGGAGAAGAAAAAAAGCGGGGGGGAAAACGGAGGGGGAATGTAGAGAGAGGGGTTTGGGGAGGAAAATGTGGAGGGGGAGGAAAAAAAAAGCGAAAAGAGAAGGGGGTGGGGGGGGGGCGGGGGGGGGTGGGGGGGGGGAGGGAGGGGGGGGGGAGAGAAGTTAAGCCCTGTCGGGGAAAGGAGTTTGGGTTTTTTGGGGCTTTAAAAACGTAGTTTTCTTTTTTTTTTTTTAAGATCCGTTTCAGTAAAAAAAAAAAAAAAAAAAAAAAGGGGACACTTTCATAGCTTTTTGGGGGGCGGGGTTGCTTGTTTCGGGTGTGTTTGGCATGTTATGTTCTTTTTTTTCGTTTTTTTTAAAATACTTTTGAAGTATTTATTTCTGTTTTTTTCCCCAAGAAAAGGGAATTAGAATCGTGTGCTTGGGGAAAAAACAAAGAAATGCTTTTTTGCTGCGGGGAGGAGAGGGGGGGGGGGGGGGGGGGGGGGCTATGTGTAAAGGAGAGGGGGGGGAGGATTTGAGGGGAGAGAGAGAGGAGATTTTGGAGGGAAAAGGAGGAGAGAAGAGGGGGAGAGAGGAGGAAAAGGAGAGAGGAGGACAGAGAGAGAGAGGGGAAAAGGACAGAAGAGAGGAGAGAGAAGGGGGCCCCTGCCATTTGGATAGGCGGGGGGCCGGTTTTTGGGGCCACCCCACACCCCAAAAAGGAAAGAAAGTTTTTTTTTGAAAGGTGGTAAGTGTACGCAAAAAAAAAACAAGCAGTGCGCGAAAGAAAAATTGCCAATTTACAATAGATGCAGCAAAAGAAAAACTCCCGGGCCCCCGCCCAAAGCGCGACCCAAAAAAACACGGGGGTTTAAAATCAGGGGCACGTGCTTTTCGGCCCCATCCCTTTCCCCCCCCCAGAAGGGGGTTTCCCGTTTTGCGACGTTTTCCCCCCGTCAACCCCCACTTTTTCAGGGGTAAAAGATTTCACTGCCCCCCAAAACAAAATGGCATGTATTTTTCCCTTTTTCCCCCCACCATCTTGGATATTCGTGGCCCCGGGGGTTTGGGGCGACGAAAACAGCCCCCCCCCTAAAAAAGCTAGTTTTCGTGGGGAAAACTTTAAGTAAACGCGACAAAAAAACAAGCAGTGCGGAAAAATATTGAAAATTTCCAGCGAAAGACCCCCAAAAGCAAACTGAGGGTCCCCCCCCTTTTTCCGGACCCAAACAAAACCCCTGTAAATCCCCGATGAGCGCGGGTGAAAAGCATGCATACCCCCCCCCCCTCCCGAAAAAGGTCCCCTTTTTGTACAAAAATGCGAAAAAAAAGGGTGTATCCCCCCCCCTCCCCCCCCCCTTTTTTTCATGGTAAA
>JASPKP010005098.1:15000-16467 GCA_030674155.1 Stramonita haemastoma | reverse complement strand
GACAGACAGATAGACAGACCGACAGACCGACACACAGACAGACAGATCGACCGACAGACAGACATGCACACGTACAGACACAGACAACGCAAACACACACACACACACATAAATACCAACACACACACAGACACAGACACAGACACACACACACACACACACACACACACACATACACACACACAAACACACCACGCACGCACGCACGCACACACACACACACACGCGCGCGCACGCACACACACACACACACACGAACGCACGCTCGCACGCACACACACACACAAACACAAACACACACACTCACTTACAAACACACAGACAGACAGAGAGACGAACAGCCAGCCAGCCAGGAAGACAGACAGTCAGAGAAATAGACAGACAGACAACCCAAGACCCACCTGTCATCATGCTCCTTATAGAGAAACATGACATAATCCGCGTGAAAGTGAATAAAGAAAAAATGAAGAAAATAAAAGAGAGCATTCGGAAGGCTTCTTTCTCTCTCACGTAACCAGTTCTTGCCATGCCTTGTGCATGTAAAATCCCATCTGGAGGCCGGCTATGATGTAAGCTCTTTCAGACTGTTCGGCCTTCAACCTTTACACAAGCACGTACGTACGCACGAACGCACGCACGCACGAACACATGCATACACACCCACACTCGCACGTAAGTACGTAGGCACACACACACACACACACACACACACACACACACACACACACGCGCGCGCGCGCGCGCGCGTGCGCGCGCGCGCAGGCACACACACACAGCGAACACACACACACATACACACACACACACACACACACAAACACAATCCCAATTGTATTATATTGTCTTTTTTTTGCCATGGGTTCCTTTACATCCTCTGAATTTATTTTGGACAGGGCGCTTCAGTGTTATCCTCTTGTTTGAAAATTTGAAAGACTAGCACCCAGACAACCTCCCCCCATCGTGGAGTTTGTAGGGAAGGTTCGGGATCAGGTAGGGATCGAACCTTCAACCTGTAGCGTTCTACTCTAAATTTCAAAACTTCAAAGAAATTGTTTACCCACCCACTCCTATCCTGGACTACATGAAATTCAGCACTATTATCCAAATTAGCAGAAATGGATTTGTGGAAGTAGTAATATCAAGATTGATATAGTTTTGTCCCCTCAGTCCTTAATACAACCATCATTATTTAAATAATACACCTGATAGGTGACATTGAAAACAAAAATACACTTGTTCCTGCTACAAAACACATTACGTATTAGAACATTCGAATTTTGCAAAGCCTAAACAAAATACTTCCCTCGTCCCTCCCCCCCCCCCCCCCACAAAGAGACAGACACAGCCATCCACACATGCATGAACACACACACACACACACACACACACACACACACACACACACACACACACACACACACACACACACACACACACACACACACACACACACACACACACACACAC
>JASPKP010005098.1:7500-10000 GCA_030674155.1 Stramonita haemastoma | reverse complement strand
CAGCCAAAAAGCCCACGCATAAGATTCGACCTGGAAAAACTCAAAGACCCAACAGTGGTTGAGATCTTCCAAGCCAACATTGGAGGAAAGTTCGCCGCACTCACAGCCATCGACAATGATGTGGACACATTGGCCAACAACATCAAAGAAGTGCTAACGACAGCAGCAGAAGAAACATTAGGAAGAAGCAGAACAAAGAAACAACCTTGGGTGACAAATGAGGTTCTTGACCTCTGCGACAAAAGAAGAGAACTTAAAAAACAAAAGTTCACAAGTCAAGAAGCTTACAAGAAGTACATGGATAGCCACAGAGAAGTGAGGAAAAAGATGAGAGAAGCCAAAGAAGCGTGGATAGAAGAACAATGCAACAACATCGAAGCTGGAATGACCAAGGGAAACAGCAAAACAGCTTACGACACTTTGAAAACACTAACGAAAACCACACAGCCTAAAGCCTCTGTTATTGAAGACAAAGAAGGAAATCTTTTAACGGAAAACAATGCCATCCTCCAACGCTGGACAGAATACTGTGAGGGATTGTACAACTACCCACTACGCCCAGATACCAACATAGTTTCTGACAAACCCCTGAACACCAAGATAAAGACCCACCAATACTAAGGTGTGAAGTAGACGCAGCTATTAGACAATTGAAGAAGGGGAAGTCCCCTGGAATCGATAACATCCCAGCTGAACTCATAAAAAATGGAGGGAATGAAACAGCAAGGCGATTCACAGAACTTTGTCAGAAGATCCACGACACCAAAGAATGGCCAAAAGAATGGACACAGTCTCTTGTAATACCCCTGCCAAAGAAAGGAAACCTCAAACAATGCCAGAACTACAGAACCATCAGTCTCATAAGTCATCCTAGCAAGATCATGCTGCAGGTAGTCCTCAACAGACTGAAAAACCAAGCGGAAAAACTCCTGGCAGAAGAACAAGCGGGCTTTCGACCAAAACGCAGCACAATGGAACAAATTTTCAATCTGAGAATTCTGATAGAGAAGCATCTCCAACACCAAAAAGACTTGTACCACAATTTCATAGACTTCAAAAAGGCCTTTGACAGGGTATGGCATGACGGCCTCTGGCAAGTACTCAGGCACTTCAACATTGACAGCTGTCTAATTGAAGTCATCAAAGCTCTGTACGAGAACGCAGAAAGTGCAGTTTTTATGAATAATCACGTGGGCGAGTTCTTCAAGACCACGGTTGGGGTTCGCCAGGGCTGCCTTCTCTCACCTGTACTCTTCAACCTCTTCCTCGAAAACATCATGACAGAGACACTGCAAAACCACCACACTTCCATCTCCATTGGTGGAAGACCCCTTTGCAACCTCAGATTTGCAGATGACATTGACCTCATGGGCAGCAGCAAACAAGAACTGCAAATCCTCACAGACAATTTAACAGATCGAGCGAGCGCATACGGCATGGAGGTCAGTACAGAGAAATCAAAGATCATGGTCAACAGCGCGAGTAATGACATCACGGAAATAAAGATGAATGGAGAAACACTAGAGGAGGTGAGCCAATTCAAATACTTAGGCTCCATCCTAACAAAAGATGGCACATCAAACAATGAAGTGAAAGCTCGCATTGCAACAGCAACATCTGCTCTAGTCAGACTCGAGAAGATCATCAGAAGCAACAACATCAGCTTCTGCACCAAATACCACCTTTACAAATCCCTCGTGATATCTATCCTCCTATATGGCTGTGAATCATGGACTCTGACAGCAGAGTTACAGAGGAGAATCCAAGCATTCGAGAACAAGTGCCACAGAAGACTCCTCAAAATATCATACAAAGAACACAAGACCAATAACTATGTGAAAGAAGAAATCAAAAAGCGTGTGGGCCCCCAAGAGCCTTTGCTCTCCACCATAAAGAGGAGAAAGCTGATGTGGTTTGGTCACACCACAAGACACAACACCCTAGCAAAAACCATCCTGCAAGGAACAGTCGAGGGCAAGAGAAGAAGAGGCCGCCAAAAGAAATCATGGGTTGACAACATCAAAGACTGGACCGCCCAACCCCTGCAACACCTCCTACTAGCCACACAGGATCGTGAAGCATGGAAAAAGATCTCTGTTGCGTCTTCTCTCATGTCCCCCCTACATCCTTTGGGACATGGGACTGAGTGAGTGAGAGTGAGAGTGCCTGAGTCAAGATTTTCTTCCTTTTGTTAATAGAGTGAGAACTACATATAGAAAAATCGTGTCTGTTCTCATCATTTGTTGCTTTGAGCAGATCTGGCAATGGTACGGTGATACACTTTCTTAAAAAAAACCTTTTCTTTCAAGTTTTTGTACATGAGAGAGAGGAAGGTAAGAGAGCGAGAGAGGGAGGAGAGGGAGGGAGGCAGGGAGAGCGAGATAGAGAGAGCTGAGGAAGGAGAGAGAGAGAGAGAGAGAGAGAGAGAGAGAGAGAGAGAGAGAGAGAGAGAGAGAGAGAGAGAGAGAGAGAGAGAGAGAGAGAGAGAGAGGAGGAGAGA
>JASPKP010005098.1:0-2500 GCA_030674155.1 Stramonita haemastoma | reverse complement strand
TTAGGGTATAACTTTCTGGAAGTAAAGACAAGGTCTTTGAAACTTTCCAGCCCAGATTCAAGCCACCAGCCATCATCAAGACGCCTGTTCAAGGGAATTTCAGTGTCGACTCGACTTCCCTGAAAATTCTTCGGAGAGACTATGAACCGCGGCTGCGTATGCAGTGCATATAGAACACACTTAAGAAACCTGTTCCACATTTCGGAAGAGTAGGCCCTTTCAGTTGGTGGGAATGGGTGACAAAGTTTATTTTTTTTAAACCGTATGCAAACAGGGACTGGGTGTAAATATAACAACCACATGAGCGCTTATTCTATTAGCCTTGCAATAAAAGAATGAATAAATAAAATAGATAACTAGAAGTGAAAAATAGACAGGAATGTGTCCGATCTGATAAGGACGTCACCCCTTTATGTAAAGTACCTTTCATTTATTCATTATTCCAGCTCACAGGTGGATCAGTGGTCAAGAGGTAACGCACCTACCTAGAAAAGAAAAGTCCGGGTTCGAAGTGTGGGGTAGTTTGAACCCTGTTTTGGCCTGAAAATGTTCACCCATCCACTTAGACCGCAATTCAGTGGTCGGGGTGCTCGCTAGTTTTTCGGATGAGATAATAAACTGATGTACAACGCGTAACACACACTCAGCGCAAATAAAAGAACCCACGGCAACAAGAGAGTTGTCCTTGGCAAAATCCTGTAGAAAAAGTTACTCTGATCGGGAAACAAATACACACACAGACAGGAAAAGAAGAAAAAAAATGGGTGGCACTGCTATTGTGGCACTCGATAGGCTCTCCCTGGGAAGAGCAGCCCAAATTTTACGCAGACATCTACTGTGACTTAACGTGGTGTACAATGCAATACAATACAATATAGTATAATTTGTGCTTTAAGTTTTGCCTGACAATATTTGCAAACTATCAACAATATGCTTTTCAGATTCAACAGAAAATTGTCAAAGCGTTGTCTGACAAAGTGTTCAAAATATCAACAATATTTTTGTCAACCCACGCAACAGAAATTGGTCTAAGTTTTGACAGACAATATTTAGAAAACATCAACAATATTATTTTTTTAACCCATGCAACATAAAATAGCCAAAATGTTGCCTGACAATATTTGCAAAGTATCAGCATCATTTTGAAAAATATATGAAATAAAGTGGTCTAAGTGTTACAAAAAAAATTGACAAAATATCAACAATATTAAAAAAACAACAACAGAAAATGGTATAGGTGTAGCCTGACAATAACTACAAAAATATCAACAATATCAAAAACCCAGACGCATACAACACAACAAAAAAATGGTCAAAGTTTTTACTAACAATATTTACAAAAATAATATCAACAATAGACCTTATTAAAAACCCATACAACATTAAAAAAAAAAAAACGGTTTAAGTTTTGCATGACACTATTTACAAAATATCAAAAATACCTTTTTTTTAAAAAAAAACCCACCATACGACAGATGCTGGTCACTTTTTCATACTGCAATGAATCCCAAAGTCCAGAGAGTCCATCTATCTCACCAGCAGAAGACAAGCACTACGCATGCCCAGTTAGTGATGACGTCAGCAACTAGAAAAGACAGTGATTTAGAAGCCAAAAGAAAAAGAAAGAAAAGAAAAGTAATTAAGAAGAGCAGACCAAACAACACCCTAACGAAGAGAAGGTCATCTAGGTAATTATTAAGACAAAAAGTAAGAGATAAGTTGGGGGGGAGGAAGGGTGTTGATGGGAGGATGAGGGAAGATGGGAGAGATGGCGAGGGAGGGAGGGGGGGGGGAAGAGTAGACAGAACAAAGGTTTACCCAATATAACTTTTTTGTTGTTGTTTTTTGCTGGAACGGCAGAAAAGAATATTCTATTTATAAAGAAGGTCTCCATGTATCTTTGTCTCTGTCTCTGTCTGTCTGTCTGTCTATCTCTCTATATCTCTCTGTCTCTATCTGTCTGTCTGTCTGTCTCTGTCTGTATGTCTGTCTGTCTCTGTCTGTCTGTCTGTCTGTCTGTCTGTCTGCCTCTCTCTTCCTGTTTGTCTGTCTCTATGTCTCTGTCTCTGTGTGCCTGTCTGTTTGTCTGTCTGTCTGTCTCTCTATCTCTCTGTGCCTGTTTGTCTGTCTCTATGTCTCTGTCTGCCTCTGTGTGCCTGTATGTCTGTCTGTTTGTCTGTCTGTCTGTCTGTCCCTGTCCCTGTCCATGTCTCTTTCTGCCTCTCTCTCTCTCTCTCTCTCTCTCTCTCTCTCTCTCTCTCTCTCTCTCTCTCTCTCTCTCTCTCTCTCTCTCTCTCTCTCTCTCTCTCTCTCTCTCTCTCTCTCTCTCTCTCTCTCTCTCTCTCTCTCTCTCTCTCTGTGTCTTGACAAATCAGCACGGACACGAATACCCTTCGAGCCCTCATCTGTTTTTAGGGTCAAGGAAAGTGTGAAGGGTTTTTGCCTTTGAAATGAACGAGGTATGGCTGTACCTTAACTTAGCAACGACAAGGGAATTGGG
>JASPKP010005097.1:0-16468 GCA_030674155.1 Stramonita haemastoma | reverse complement strand
AAAGAAGAAGGGAAAGAAAAGTCTTCTTGCTGCTGTTTTCTCTCTCTCTCTCAGTCTCTGTCTCTCTCTGTCTGTCTCTATTTGTCTCTCTCTTTATATGTGTAACTTTCTGTGTCTTTCATTCATTGTTCACTTAAAAAAGGGAGAAAGGAGTAAGGAAGGAAATAAAGAAAACTGCTCTTGCTCTCTCTCTGCCTCTCACTCTCTTTCTCTCTCCCTGTCTGTCTCTCTGTGAATTGTAACAAACAAAGAAAGAATACCCAGTGACTCTAGGCAGTAGGGGGGAGAGATAAGAAGGGATGGAAGGAAAGAAAGAAGAGAGGCCTGTATACAGGCCAATATAGGAAGAGCCAATGTTAGTAGGCTCAGTGTAAGCTGCTTACATCTGTCTGTCTGCTCTGTCTGTCTGTTTGGTCTGTCTGTCTGTCTGTCTGTCTCGTCTGTCTGTCTGTCTGTCTGTCTGTCTGTCTGTCTGTCTGTCTGTCTTCTCTCTCTCTCTCCTCTCTCTCTCTCTCTCTCTCTCTCTCTCTCTCTCTCTCTCTCTCTCTCTCTCTCTCTCTCTCTCTTCTCTCTCTCTGCCAATTACCTAAGCTGCCCAGGCACTCTGCCCCCTCTCTAGGCGCCCTGGGACTCCACAACCCCCTGCTGATTCCCTGTTATGGTTATCTAGCAGACAGTCAGTCTGTCAGCTATAGGGAAGGAAGGAAGGAGGACTTGAGAGAGGCATTTGATCTGAGTGCTTTTACTACTATAGGACAGTGGATAGAGAGAGGGGGGTGGGGTGGAGGGGGGGGGGGGGGTTGACCCAGTCTCTTTGATTTCTTCAGTTTATCACCTTGCACCTTGTTTTCAGCCTCATGCATGCTCCCACATTTCTTTTCTGCCATTATTGCAAAAGTGTGCCAAAAAATTATTTTTCTCCAAAATTGGGTATTTTGTTTTTGAGTATTGTGGGTGGTTTCCCATCATTTTAAGACTATTTCACCAAAATGTGCCCAAAATATTTTTTGGCAAAATTTGGTTCTCTAGTTTTTCAGGTGTTCTGGATGGTTTCCCATTGATTTCAGGTGATTTGAGAAAAAAAAGAAATTTTGCCAAATTTTGCAAAGCGGCCATTTTGGGTACTTTTTTTGGTCATTTCCATCCATTGAGAACCCATTCCAACCATTTCCCATCCTTTTGTCACAAAAACACAGAAAAAGGTAGTGTGAAGGCAGCCAGCAGCTTTAATACTGAACATATAGACAGAGAGGTAGAAGAAGCCAGATCTAGCAGCTAGCTAGCTAGCCAGCAGCAGCCTCTCCTCCTCCCAACCACTCACTACCAGGATAACAGCAGTAGCAGCACACAGCGGCAGCAGCAGTAAGTAGCAGCTAAGAAGAAGGAGAAGATTACATAGAAATGAAATAAAAGATGTCATACATTATTAACATACTTACCTTATATGTATATACATATATACGTGGCAGCAGCAGCGTCAGTCAGTATCTTCAAGTCAGAGACAGAGAGAAGCAGACATGGGGAGCTGAAGAAGAAGCAGCAGCAGCAGCAGCAGCAGGGCAGTGTGTGTGCTGCCTCTGCCTGCTCCTCCTCCCCTGCTTGCTACTGCTACTGATACTGCTACCACTACTACCTCTAGGCCTACTACTACTAAGTACTAACTTATCTAAATGTATGGTGGATGGCCAGATCTGTTTGATTTCTTTTTGTTCTTGCCCTGTTTATTCCTTCATGGGTCGACTCAGTCATTCATTCATTCAATGCTAGATTCATTCCTTTATAGACAATGTATAATAATACTATAATAATAGAATAACAGTAAGAGTGACAACTATAACAACAGCAATAGTAATACTAGGTAGTACTGAATGCTCTGCTCTAGCCTTGGTCAGTACTAAGAATCAGCAAGCAGCAAGCAGGCCTGGGCCCAGCTGACCCTACTCTGTCTGTCTGGGAGGAGATGATTAGTGACGTCAAAAGCTGCTTCTTTGCAACAAAAATGTTGTATTTTCAATTAACAGAGGTCAAAACTTGAACATAGGCTTTAGAGAGAGCAAGATAAATAGTAATTGTAGAGAAAACTAAGAAAGAAAGAGCTAAGAGGCTAGCTAGCTAGAGCTTGAGAGAAGAAGAGACACCTACCCGAAAGAAAGGTTAAGTGTGAAGAGTAGGTAACAGATAGAAAAATACCAATTATAGCTATGAGTGTGAAAAGGATTGACCTCATTTATCGTGAAATAAAACAACTGACTTTTAAAGAAAGAAAGGAATAAATCAAGAAAGAAGAAAGAGAAAAATAAGTAAAAGAGAAGACTGAGTGGGGGGTGGGCTACTTCTCTGCCCTGTTGCTCCTGTTGTTTTCCATATGTCCTGATTCGAGTAGTTATCAGAGTGTAGAAGAATAAATGAGCTTTAAAACGGTATTTTTCATGAGTCAATCGATCAATAAACAAAGGAATAAATCAGAAAAGAAAAACAACACTGACAGTGAAGAATGCCAAATCTGAGGCAGATTCGTTGGACCCACCCTCTCTCTTTTGCTCTCATCCTCCTTTGTTTCCGAAATTTCGTGAATTGCTTGGTTGTCAGAGCATACAGAAAAGACTAAGCTTTAAATTGATATCTTCCATCAGTCGATTGATGAATAAATAAAGGAATAAATCAAAAAAGAAAAACAAAACTGACAGTGAAGTATGGCAGATCTGTGGTAGATTCAGTGTGACCATCTCTCTCTCTCCCCCTCTCTCTCTCTCATGTTTCCCATATATGGTGAATGGGTTGTGTTTTCAGAGAATAGCAGAAAGAATGGGCTTTACAATGTATCCTTCCATGAGTCAATGGATTTATAAAAAAAGGAATAAATCAATAATGAAAGACAGAAACTAACAATGAAGAATGGAATATCAATATGCAGCTCTCTCCCTCTTCCTCTCCTCTCCTTTCCATTTGTCCTAAGTCAGTTTTCTGTCAGAGTATAGAAAAGAAAATAAGCTTTAAAATGGTATCTTTCTTGAGTTAATCGAATAATAAAAAAAAAGGAAGAAATCAAAAAAGAAAATTGCACACACCACACCTACTGCCGCCTAGTAGGCAGTAAGCAGCAGCCATCTTAGCTCTCAAGCTACTGCTATCTATCTATCTATCTATCAACAAGCTGGCAGCAAGTAGCAGTACACATGGAAAACACGTGTGTTTTTGTGTTGGACACAGAGGCCAGAAAGCTATGTTCTAGGGGTTGAAGTAACAGAACTAATTGACAGTGGGGGGCAGGGGGGAGAGAAGAAAAGGAGAAATCAAGTAAACTGGGTGTCTGTCAGTATATCTGGGGGTTCTTTATTGGGTTGTTTTTGGCCTAAAATCAACCAAAATGGTGGGAAATGATGCGGAATCGATGGAGAACACCTAAAAAGACGAAAAAACACGAAAAAGACGGAAAATACGAATTTGTAAAATTCGCATTTTGGGTGCAAAATTAGCTGAAATGCCCTTTTCCCATCAGGAAACATGGGAAAACAGGGTAAAATAACAGTCCCGTTGGAAAAAAACGCACTCCAGAAGGGGAAAAATCACACCTGCCTTGTGTATCAATAGCGTCTATATAGTCAGTATTGCAGAAAGTGAAATTTCTGTAAAGTCTTTTTTTACGGATTTTTTTTCACAAAAGTGGTGGGACATGATAAAATATCAAACAAAATCCACCAAACTTTCCAGAAAACGCAAAAAAAAAAAAAAAAAGAGGAAACTTTTTTTTATTAATCGCATTTTCTCTCTCTAAATGTGAGAGGTCATAAGGAGTTGAAGTTGCAAAGGAGGTGCAGCCCTCCCACAGAGGTGCAAATGAGGTTGTACAGAGGAGGTGCTCCTCTGGGAGCCGCAAAAGCACCCAAAATGCCAAAATACAATAAACCCAGAGTCTGGATTTTCGAAATCTGTGGTTGAACCTGTGCCGTTTTGGAGTCAAAGACTTGCTTCACTGCTCAAGAGGCAAGCTAAATTGTGGGTGTAGATAAAATGGCATGCTCCGAGGTCTCCATTTGGAGCATAATCCGGAGCATGGAGCCCAGAATCCGAGAAAAAGGCAAAATTTGGGGAACATACCGCCATCTTTTGGAAATTGAGCATAAGTATAGACCCCAGACAAGGTTTGAAGTTCCAAAATCGAGTTTCAGGTTCCACAGATAGGTAACACAATTCATATCTAAGTGTGAACATCTGGAAAAAATGCAATTTTTTGACATTTTAGCCGATTTTAGGTGACATTTTGGCCTCAGAATGACTTAAACCCAAGAAATAGGCATGAAAACTGGGAAATATCGGCATTTGGGGGAAACTTTTGGGAAAGTGACCATAAATATTGGGCTGAAGCAAGGTTTCCAGTTCCAGATTGGACTTCCAGGTCCCCAAGATAGGTGTCAGATTACTCATCAGAGACAGAAAATGTGGAAAAATTGCATTTTTGGTACTCCAAAGTTGATATTTTGGCAACACAACGTTAAAAAATGATTGAAAAGTGAGAAAAATGCAGTTTTCAGAAGTAAAATAGGAGAAAAAATGCTTTTTTTAAATTAACATTTTGCCTGATTTTTGTTGACATTTTGGCCAGAGATTGACTAAAAAAAACTGAGCAAAATGCAGTTTTAGATTTTAGAAGTTGGTAAAAAGCCAGTGTCTGAGCTCCACATTTAAGTTTCAGAACTCAAAGAACGCCATTTATGGCTTTTTTAAAATCCAGATTTACATTTTAGACTCCAATTTGGATGCTCCAGAGTCAATTTTCAGGCTCCAGAGTCATATTTCAGGCTCCAGAATGCATTTTTATGCTCCAAAGTAAAGTTTCCTTCCTCTTTACTGCTCCAAAATCAGAGTTTAGAGGCAAGTTTCAGGCTCCAGCCTTTATTTTCAGGCTCCAGAAGCACATGCTCCACAGACAAGGTGCGTTACTCTTTACTGCTCCACAGTCACAATAAAGAAGCCAGAGATGTGAAATGTTGCTAATTTAAGCTCCAGAAATACAATGTGGAGTCCATTTTCAGGCTGTATAAGTCGATTTTATTCTCCAAAGTCAAGATTCATGGTCCCAGACTGTAGTGGCATACTCAGAGCAAGACATGATCACAAGCGAAAACAAAGAAACAAACAAAAATCAGCATCCACAGTGTGATTCTCTGTCACTGACAGCTAAATCAGCTGAAAAAAACTAAGAAATTCGAGAAAAAAATTTGATTAGATCTATTTTAATACACACATTGAGAGAGACAGAGACAGAGACAGACACAGAGACGGACACAGAGACAGACACTGACAACAGCTAAAGCAACAACAAAAACAACAACATGCAAAAAAACCCAGTCTAAACATCATACAACAAACACATAGAGCAGAGCAGAGTGCCTCTACAGTACAGGCAAAGACAGACAACCCATCCCCCTCCTGCCCCTACCTCACCCACCCCGCCCCCCAGTCACCCAAACTTAAGCTTGAAGCTATGCCCAGTCCAGCTCTTATCTCCTGAATGAACGTGACGTCACCACTCTAAGGGCATCTGCTACAAAGCTCCCACCAATGAGAGTCTGCTGCCAGCATCACACTACTAGGCCTTCCTATCAAAGCTTAATCTTCAAAATTGCTCAGCCCATATAAACACATCTAAAACCCGGCAAAAATTGCGGCCTCCCCCCCCCCCCCCCCCCCCCCACCCAACTAAAACTAACTAAAATTAAACACTTTCTTGACTACCAATCAAAAAAAAAAATTTTTCAAGCTTATATACAATCTTCAATATACTATGCTTCAACCCTCTGGGATTCTGCCAGTGCAAACACTATTAAACCGTTATTAAGCCTATATAAACGCGCTCTCAAACTTAACCTTCTGAAAAAAACAACCTTACTTGAAGTGGATTACACTCAGTTAGGTATTCTCCCCCTACAACAAAGACTGAAAGATAACAAAGGCATACTGATGTTTTAGATAATGGCAGGTGATGTCCCCACATCCTTAAAAGATAAGTTCCCAATGAATCGTTCCAGAAATACTAAAAAGCCAAGTGTCCCAATCCCAAGAATAGACTTGTTCAAGTCTAGTTTACTATACTCAGGCCCTGTGCTGTGGAACTCCCTTCCCGATTCAACTAAAGAGCACCAATCATTGACAACCTTCAAATTCGCCTTCAATGCATCAAAAATGCTGAACCAGACTCATCCTGTTGGATATATATATATATATATATATATATATATATATATATATATATATATATATATATATATATACATATTATATATATGTATATTATATATTACATATATATATATATATATATATATATCACCATCTCTCTCTCTCTCTCTCTCTCTCTTCTCTCTCTCCTCTCTCTCTCTCTCTCTCTCTCTCTCTCTCTCTCTCTCTCTCTTCTTTGATGAAGGCTGTATTCATATCTCATGTTTTCAACTTTATCCTGAAAGTTAACTATTATAGAGTTTGATAAATGTTGTCTTAATATCTCAATGTTTTAAGTTTAGTTAGCATGTGTCTTTTAAATATACTGTGTAGTTATTCATTTTTGTGAATGCATTGGCTATTTCACAGAGATTGATCATTACAATATATATAAACTATGAGTATTTTATCTACAATGTGTAGATTTCATTTTTATAGCTATGTTGAATTGATTTGTGTGTCACTAGTTAGTGATCTCCCCCCCCCCCCCTCTCTCTCTCTCTCTCTCTCTCTCTCTCTCTCTCTCTATGTATAAAATATATATATATATATTTTAAATTCAAATCAAAATCATCATTGATTCTTGCTTCATGTTTTCGTTTCTGAATGGGTGCCTTTTGTAACGTTGCCTCGGTAGTGTATCTCTGTATTATTTCTTACCTGTTGTTGTTGTTCTTTCTCGCCTTATATCAAGGTTTTACACTTTGTGGGACTTGTTTTGATGATGGATGGTGGTCGATTGATGTTTTCAGTCATCTGTCCTCATCATTTTCTCATGTTTGATCCTTAGTTGTTTCGCTGTCGTTGTTTGCTTTGTTTGTTTGTTTGTGCTTTTTTCTTTTTTTGTTTTTTGTTTTTTTTGTTGTTGTTGTTGTTGTTGTTGTTGTTTTATATTCAAATCGAAATCGTCATTGAGTCTTGCTTCTTGTTTTCGTTTCTGGGTGAGTGCCTTTTTATATAACATTGCCTTAATACTGTATCTCTGTTTTGTTTCTCGCCTGTTGTTTGATGCTTGGAATGGCTTTTTTGCTCTTGGTGTTTGAACCTTTGTAGTTGTTGTTGTTTTGGCTGGGGCTGTCTTTTTATCATGATGTTGTCCCTGGGGGGAGCGGGGACTGGATGTGAAAGAGACACACGAGTGCTTGTCTGTTGTCCTCGAGTGGAAGAATTTTGCCTTGCATTGCCTTGCCTTGCCTTGCCTCTCTCTCTCTCTCTCTCTCTCTCTCTCCTCTCTCTCTCTCTCTCTCTCTCTCTCTCTCTCTCTCTCTCTCTCTCTCTATCTCTCTCTCTCTCTCTCTCTCTCTCTCTCTCTCTCTCTCTCTCTCTCTCTCTCTCTCTCTCTCTCTCTCTTGTTTTTTGTATTTATTAGAGCCTTGTTGTTCTTGTGCGATTTCTGTTTTTGTTTTGTTTTTGTTTTTGTTTTTTTTATACTTTTTTTGTTGTTTGGGGGGGAGGGTGTTTGTTTTTGCTTCTTGATTTGTGTGTGTGTGTGTGTGTGTGTGTGTGTGTGTGTGTGTGTGTGTGTGTGTGTGTGTGTGTGTGTGTGTGTGTGTGTGTGTGTGTGTGTGTTGTGTGTGTGTGTGTGTGTGTGTGTGTGTGTGTGTGTGTGTGTGTGTGTGTGTGTGTGTGTGTGTTTTGTTTTTGGTTTTGGTTTGGTTTGGTTGGTCTGTGTGTTTTTTTGTGTGTGTTTTTTTTGTTTTGTTTGTGTGTGGGTGTTTTTTTTGTTGTTGTTTTTGTTGTTGTTGTTGTTGTTGTTGTTGTTGTTGTTGTTGTTGTTTTTGGTTTTGTTTTGTTTTTTTGTTTTTTGTTTCTTTGTTGTTGTTTTTTGTCTTTGTTGTTTTTTTTTGTTTTTTTTTGTTTTTTAATAATTTTTTTCCTGGAGGGGAAGGCTCTTGCTTTTAATTGTCTTGTGGTATCTCCTTAAATTGTTGATTACTGTACATCCTGTTAATTCTTGTTACTGTTTTGCTTATCTGGGCCTCTTGTGGAATCTCTGTTCCTCTGTTATCGGGGCCTCTTGTGAAAACTCTACTCAGCTAATTGTTCCCCCTTGAGTGTGTGTGTGTATGTGTGTGTGGGTGAGTGTTCCTTCTGAGAGTTGATTTAATGTTAGCTTATTGATTAACGCAGTTTTTTTTGTTTTTGTTTTTGACTTATAATGGTGAAGGATGCCTGTCAAGGACATTGCAATCTCCATCCCAGGAGGGATCAGACCATCTGGATTGTGTGTGCTGTGCCAGTTACTACTAATCAATCGCTGTTTTCAGGTTGTGACATTGAACAGACTTGTGTGTATACACACCTGTGTATGAATTACTCTCCCAGTGTTTCGAATTATCTTCATTCTTGCAAAGACATTGTTGAATGCAAAACGTTCATTCCTGTGCAACAACAGCAAGCAGAAACATTGTGAATGTGAGCACTGGAAGGAATTCTCCCTGATTATTGCTGAGGGACCTTGACAGTCCCTGGTCAAAGCGTGTACAACTTGGTGATTGGGCATTGGTGATTCACCCAACTGTGAAGTGACTGATAATCGATATCTTTGTGACATTTATCACCAAATCACCAGTGAAGTCACCTTCAGAAGTGTGTGTATTATTGGACCACCCACAGCTCATATACATTTTCTTTTTATTTTTGTTTTGTTTTGTTTGTTTGTGTCTCTTATATTGGCCATTTTATATTGTTGCTAGTTTGATTGTGTCTGTGTGTCTTTGAGTAACTATTGAATTTTTTTTTTCTTACATTACATCATACCCCTAATTGAGTGCCCCTCTCCCATCCCCTTTATTCCATATAAAATAGATTTTTCACCTTTCCTGTTGCTACATTACATTGTTGTTGGTTGGATTGGGTTATAGATCTATATCTCTGTACACTGTATGTGTATTTTTTTGAGCAACTTGAAAGCAGTCTTTTTTTTCATTTTTTCCCCTTTCTTTCTTACGTTTCATCCTTCCCCCTATTGAGTGCCCACTCCCCTTTATTCCTAATTATCCCTCATTGATTGTCACCTTTTCCAGTTTTTACACACATTATCACATCGAGCAACTAAAATCAGTCTTTCATCCTTACCCCTATTGAGTGCCCACTACCCTTTATTCCTATTCATCTCCAATTGATTTTCACCTTTTCCTGTCTTAGGACACATTATCACATCTCCAGCAAAAACCAACACAATTGATGCATTCAAGACACAACACGTGGCCCTCTAAGGAAGGCCTACGAATTTGCCACTTAAATATAAATCATGCAGTCAATAAAATTGAAGACATATCAACACTTATTAGAAACCATGGCAAACCATTTCACATACTAGGGCTATCTGAATCAAGACTCTCGAAGCACATAGTAGACACTGATTTATATATCCCAGGATATAAAATCATACGAAAGGATCCACAAAGGCAAAAAGAAACAGGAATCATCATATATATTAGTGAATCTATAACATTCAAGCGTCTCATTCATCTTGAACATTGTGATGTAGAATCTGTCTGGTTTGAAATCTCCATGAAAGGTTCACCACCTATTGCAATGGGATTCTGCTATAGGAATCCAGCGTGATAAGACGTTTACCAAGAGAAGTCATTTAGCATGCCACATTCGAACGCACACAGGGAAAAAAGCCACACAAGTGCACATATTGTGATAAGACATTTACCAAAAACTGTCATTTAATAGGCCACATTCGAACACACACAAAAGAAAAACCGCATAAATGCACATATTGTGATATGAGTTTTATCAGAAGAAACACTTTAATTGCCCACATTAGAACCCACACAGGAGAAAAGCCACACAAGTGCACACATTGTGACAAGACATTTACCCAGGGAAGTCATTTAGTATGCCACATTCAAAACCACATTCGAGAAAAGCCACACAAGTGCACATACTGTGATCTGAAGTTTACCCGGAAAAGCAGTTTAGAATACCACATTCGAATCCACACAGGAGAAAAGCAACACAAGTGCACATATTGTGATATGAAATTTAATAGGCAACATCTTTTAACTCACCACATCAGAACCCACACAAGAGAAGAAAAGCTCCACACTTGCACATTCTGTGGAAAGAAGTTCACTTGAAAAGGAAATTTAAGAAGACACACGCTACTTCACACAAACACTGACCACAGTAATTTTCAAACAATGGACCATTTTCCATGAACTAGACACAGCCTACTTCAAGCAGACAGTGGCCAGCGTACAGACGGCAGAACAACACAGAGTGGAACATTCAGTTCAATCAGACACAAACACAATTTGCATGGTACAAAAGTAATACCAGCTATACACAGTTAGAATACATGTCTAGAAATCTTTGCAGATTCCTTTGCAGAAATCTTCTCACAGTATAACGGATGAAACCCTTGTAAGCAGCACAGGTCACATCCATTTTGAAACAATCATACTGCAAAAATTGAGAGGCTTTTTCTATATGTACAGTTTTAAATGATCACTTGTTATTTTCATGGGAAAAAAAACTTGATAAATAGTAACATAAACCAGTGAGCAAGGCACTTTGTCTACTGGATGTGTGTATGTTATCAATCTGTTTCAATAAACATTGCATTGTGTGTTTTCTTACTTCCCTCAGCATACTGCACCCATGTTGTACTGAAAATGTTGATGTTATCATTCTGTTTCACTGTACATTGCATTGTGTGTGTTCTTACTTCCCTCAATATACTGCACCCATGCTTATGATGACAGGTTATCAAACAGGATAAAATTGACATTTCCTGTCACATTCTTCAAAGATTCATTGTCTTGATGTTATGTGTTCTGTTATTTTTATGCTTTATCTTATCAAGACTTGAGCTCCACTGACTGCATCTAGTGTGCAGTTGGCTTTGTTACAACCATTATGAAGAAATTACTTCTTTTTACAGGCAGCTCAGAAGAACTAAGAAGACATACAGTTGTTTTACCTTTCATACATGTCGGTGAAGTATGTGGTCCTAAAATATGCACATGACTTTCCCTACTAGAATTGCAAAGCTCCATATTGGTATCATTTTCATTGAAATGCATATCTGGATAGCAAAGCCTTGGTGTATCTGTGCATAAGCTGTTTTGTCTGCTGTTTCATGCTGTGTAAGTCATACAGCCTGAAATACAGTTTTTATTTGTACATTGCCATGCTAACAGTAATTTGTTTTTTAAAAAGTTTGTTCAAAGCTTATTCTCTGTAGAAATAGTAAGCCATATTCTTATCATCACTGCATAGAGCTTTTGAAATGTGTAATGCATTTGAATTCATGTTTCTAAAATTGCTTTTGCATGGTTTATTTTGATGTGTGAGAAATGAGTTCACCCTATGTCAGTCTTTTGTACTTAAGCTTTTGATCACATTTCACAAAGTTTTAAAACAAATCTTACATTTTAAACATTTTGACTGTACAAATCCAAGTGTATTAGATTTACTTTTAACTAGATTTGCTTCACATGTACTACGTTTTTCCTTTTTACTATTTTACTTCTGTTTTTCAAATAAAAGGTACTTCATCAAAATCGCAGTTTGTCTGTATTGTGACTGTATGAAGGAGTGATTTGTAATGGGTGTAAAGATATGATTACCCATACAGAATTTTTGCATGCAAGGGGTCAAAAGGTAATACACCTACCTAAAAAGCAACAAGAAAGTCCAGGTTAAAAGTGGTTTGATCCCATCTTCTAGACCGTGATTGCTTGTATGGGTGCTGGTCATTGGGATTAAACGATAAACCAAGCACCCATGTGCAACTTGCATTTAGCACATGTTATAGAACCCACACCAACAAAGGAATGTCTCTGGCAAAAGCACAGCTCTCGACTACACACATGAGCCTGTTTTTCTCCTTTAGGCACTCACACACACAGACACACACACACCAAAAGCACCCATGCACAAGGTAGTCAACAGGTAGCTCACCTGCCTACAATGAAAAAAAGTGCAGGTTAAAAGTGTCTGGTGGTTTAGTACTCATCTGTTCAAAAAACTGTTACATTTTCTAGACTGAGTGGTGGTTTGAGTGCAAGTCTTGTGGATAACACCATAGCCAAGAACCGAACCTGCCACCATGGTGCAGTGGTTAGCACCTTGGATGTTGGACTGGACTGTCGTGAGTTCGATTCTCATTAGCCATAGGTGTTTTTTTTGTTTTGTTTTGTTTTGTTTTTTTACTCTGGACAGCTCCTATCCAGGGTCAGTGTGCTGTGGGCTCAGTGAAGAGACTGGGACCACACAGTCCAGCTTCATCCATTTTATGGGTGCAAGTTTGAGTGTTGTTCATATTACCTAACCAACACTGCAGGTGTCTGTATCTCTTGGGCTGAGTTGATGTCTGGATATATTAAAGTGTCGAGTACAATCCTGTCAAGTAGTGTCAAAGCTGCACTTTCACAGCAGCAGCATTACGTCATCCTCATTATCATTCATCATGTAATTAAAAAAAAAACAGTTCTGATTGTCATCCCATTTGCTCTGGTCTCATAGTGACCTTAGATTCATTTACTCTATACACTTATGTGGCTAGTGTGAGTTTGTGTCGAGGTCATTGTGGGTAAAGGGTTCACAAAAGACAGTCATTAGAGGGATTTTTTGTGGATGACTCAGTCTGGCTCTGTGACTGATCTAATACTGTCGGTAGTAGGGGACTTAGTAGGTGGTGTCCTGCGTATGTTAGATCAGAACAGGCACCACTAAACACCACCAAAGTGACTCAGCAGAAGTGCAGGGTCCCTCTGGCTTGAGGCCCCATGGTGGCCTAATATTAATGTGCTCCCTGTAGACTGCTAGTCCTGGGGATTAGACACAACAAATCTTGGTATGGATGTGGTGGGGAAATTGAAATGAGCGGCGTGGGAGCAGCAGTACAAGGACATCACAGAAGACGAGGCAGCAAAAAAAAAAAAAAAAGATTGTCCAGCCACTATGGCGCAGTGCTTTGCACCATAGAATTTGAACTGCACGGTAGTGGGTTTGTGTGTTCGTGTGATAACTAAAATTCTATGTTTTTGCTGTACCAGTCACGGGCACCACAGCATCCAACACAACATTTCTGTCAATGATGATGAACCTTGAACGGGCACCACAGCATCCAACACAACATTTCTGTCAATGATGATGAACCTTGAACGGCCACCACAGCATACATCACCATATGTTCACTGCTGAAGCAGTCTTGACAAAACCTATATCATTCTGTAGGTGTGTGTGTATGTGTGTGTGTTTGTGTGTGTCTGTGTCTGTGTGTGTGTTATATCTTAAAATCTATGTGTATGCTGGGCACCACAGCATACACCACCACATTTCCACTGGTGAAGGAGTCTTCACACAACTGTAATCATTCCGTATGTGTGCATGTGTGTTAAATTTCTTTTAACCACTTTTCACAAATTCTGTTATTAGAAGGAAATAAGGGAGAGAGAGAGAGAGAGAGAGAGACAGACAGACAGACAGACAGAGACAGAGACAGAGATAAAGAAAGGCAGAGGGGGAAAGTTGTGTGAATGTGAGAGGAAGAGGATGTAGTTGGTATTGTATGGAAGATGGAATTTCAGTTGATCACTAGGGCCTACATGTGGATTGATAAAAAAAAACAAAAAACAATGAAACATTACGTACTAAGCTACAATGAATAAAAAGGAAAATGCAGTTCTAACTTTAGTAACAAAAACAGTAATTCCAACAAAAAAATGGTACGTAATTTCACCTGAGAAAAAAAGTTGTAAGTAGTCTCCCCCCTCACACCCCCAACAATTGATTTTTACTTTTCAAAAATTCACTGTCGTGTGTTGTGTTGAAGAAAATGCAAATGGGAGCCTGCAGGGGAAACTCTAGCCTCGTTTTGAATCGAAAGTGACATCTATTGCTATTAATAGTAAGGGAATCTCAGCCAATGAACCGCGAAGTTTAAACACCCTATGTTCGGCGACACAGTGCACCTGCAGATGCAAGGGAAATAATTTGTTCGGCGACACGATGCGCCTGCAGAGTGCTAAAGGTTAAACAATATATGTGGCGCTCCACCACGAAATGAGTCGCTTAGCACATTATCCAATTTTGTGCTATGAGCCTTTAAAGGCAGGTGGGGGTCAAGTTGTCAATTTTGTGATTTTGATTGATTATTAAACTAGATCTGTTTATTTAGCTTATAATGAAATATCAAGATATCATTTTTTATTCCTTTTGCTTTTAAATGTGTTTTGAAAATACCAAAGCACTCATTCTGACAACCTGTTACTAAAATAAACTTGCCCGTTTCTCATTTTGTCACATCATGCAGTCTATCATTTCAATCTGTAATAATGTTGCACAGAATTGTCTGATTTTCAATCTGTTTTTTGTATTTGATAGCCACTTTATTGCACATTAATGACATGTCAATGACAAAAAATTGAGCTCATGTGCACTCTGTCTCATTATGTGGTGGAGCGTCACATATATCACATTCTCGTGTTTTAACAAAAGACACAAATTTCTGTAGTTCTTTCTGTGGATCTAGGCTACCAAGCCTTCTTTCCTCACAATGAAATAAATTCCTTTTTGATTTTATTATGATATGATAAAACTCTTGTAGAGAAAAGGGGATGACTAATTGTGTCACCTCTGATGAACTCTTTGCTCCTTTTTTCGCTAGGATGTCAACCTTTTTATTATAGTTTAAACCACTGTTAGATGGAATGAAATAGAAAGTTAATTCCAAGCCCTTTAAAAATAAAACATGCATCAACTTGCAAATTTCAATGACATCTTGAGATCTTTTGTTTGCAAAGAACTATTGGCATAAATTATTGATTTAGAGTCTACATAAAAAAGAATTTGAAAAATGTATTTAGAAAAAATTATCAAAAAAATGTAGAGCCATCAATACTGCTATCAGTTTCGCTGTAAAAAATTTTTTTATATACCTGCACCAATTCATAAAAACAGCACACAAATAGGTTCAGCTTCAGCAGTGGAAATGTGGTGGTGTATGCTGTGGTACCTGTGACTGCTACTGCTTACATATAGCTTTTTAGATATCAGATACAAACACATACACACACATACACACATACACACACACAAACAAGTGCACACACACATATATAGAATGATATAGGTTTTGTAAAGACTCCTTTAGCAATGGAAATGTGGTGGTGCATGCCATGGTTGCTGTTAGTTTTATTATCATAATCAACAGAAATGTGGTGGTGTATGCTGTGGTGCCCATGACTGGTGCAGTATACACATAGAATTTTAGATATATCACACTCACACAAACACACACACACAAACACACACACACACACACACAAACACACACTGAAACACATGCTCACACACAGACATGCACACACACATACAGAATGACATAGGTTTTGTGAGGACTTCTTCAGCAGTTAAAAAGGGATGATATATGCTGTGGTGCCCGTGACTGGTACAGCATACACATAAATTTTTAGACATCATTACACACACAGAAACATACACACAAACACACAAACACAAACACTGAATTAAATAGGTTTTGTGAAGACTCACTCAGCATACACATACATTTTTAGATATCACATACAAACACACACACACACACAGACACACACACCGAATAATGTAGGTTTTGCGAAGACTCCTTCAGCAATGGAAATATACTGGTGTATGCTTTGGTGCCCATTGAATGTTCATCATCATCATTGACAGAACTGTTGTGGTGTATGCTGTGTTTTCTTTAACTGGTACAACATACACATTGATTTTTATATCATTACACATTGATTTTTATATATCAGACACACACATACACTCACACATAGACACACACATACACACACATTGAGAATGATATAGGTTTTGTGAAAACTCCTTCACACACACAAATACACACATTCATACACAAACACATACATAATGATATTGGTTTTGTGAAGACTCCTTAAGCAGTGGAAATGTGGTAAGGTATGCTGTGGTACCAGTTGAAATTGAATCATCATCACTCACAGAAATGTGGTGGTGTGTGCTTTGGTGCCCATGACTGGTACAGCATACACAAAGAATTTTATATCACACACACACACACACACACACACACACACACACACACACACACACACACACACACACACACACACACACACACACACACACACAGAAACACACACATACATACAATATGATGTAGAGTTCAAGGTTCATCATCATCGAGAAGTCCCCGTAGTGACAGATTCCCTTGTCTTCAGCTTTGTCAGCTTTCAGAAGGCATTTGACAGTGTTG
>JASPKP010005096.1:10000-16468 GCA_030674155.1 Stramonita haemastoma | reverse complement strand
ACACACACACACACACACACACACACACACACACACACACACACACACACACACACACACACGGGGACTGTAAGTGAGGGCAGTTTTTCTTCCCCTCTTTTTTGCAATGTACATCACAAGACCAGTTTTTGAGTCAGGGATATGATTTCCACTCTTTTCTTTCACTTATACTAGTTGTAGTTGGAATCTTTGTGTTATATCAAAGTCATTATTTTATTTGTATTTTTGATTGCAATATGTTTTGCTGTTACACTTGTTATATCATCATATTCAACTGAATTGTTGATACTCAGATTAGTTACATTATGATGTTGTGCATCTTACCCTAGGGACCTTTTTTAAAAAAAAAGTTTGTTTTAAAGCTGTGTAAGATTAGTATGTGCACATAGATATTACAAACACACACACACACCACACACACACACACACACACACACACACACACACACACACACACACACACACACACACACACACACACACACACACACACACACACACACACACAACGCACATTGTATTGTTACATATATATTTTAAGACATTGGTACAAATATGTGGTGAACGCATGCACTATCAACAATTACATGCATATATATATACTTGAACATGCCCAAACATGTAGACATACAATCAACATTTTTGTCTAATATCACTTTTTTGTGAAGAGACGTAAAATTGAAGACCACACGGGGACTAGATGTAAAATAGCACATAATTGCTTATTCCATTATCCTCGAAAGAAAAAGAAATAAAAAACAACACACACACCCACACAGACACAACACACCACACACACACACACACACACACACACACACACACACACACACACACACACACACACACACAACACACACACACACACACACACACACACACACACACACACACACACACACACACACACACACACCCGTCAAAGTGGGAAGGGCAGATACTTATGTACCCGAGTTGTGAAGACGATGAAGAACAGAGGAATGTTAACTCAAAACAGAGCGGTTTGTCGTCAATGGGTGCCACTTGAAAGAAGAAAAGAATTGCGAAGAAGAAGAAGGAGGAGGAGGAGGAGGAGGAGGAGGAGGAGGAGGAGGAGGAGAAAAAGAGGAAGAACTGCGAAGAAGAAGAATTGCGAAGAAGAATGCGAAGAATGCGAAGAAGAATGCAAAGAAGAATGCGAGGAAGAAGAAGAATGCGAAGAAGACCGCGAAGAAGAATGCGAAGAAGACTGAGAAGAATGCGAAGAAGAAGAAGAAGAATGCGAAGAAGAAGAAGAAGAATGCTAAGAATGCGAAGAAGAAGAAGAAGAAGAAGAAGAAGAAGAAGAAGAAGAAGAAGAAGAAGAATTGCGAAGAAGAATTGCGAAGAGTGCGAAGAAGAATTGCGAAGAGTGCGAAGAAGAAGAAGAAGAAGAAGAAGAAGAAGAAGAAGAAGAAGAAGAAGAAGAAGAAGAAGAATAGACAAAAAAGGGGGGTGGGTGAGCAGGAGAGGAATGAACACCACAGCCCCCTTCCCCTGAAGGTCTAGTGAATGGCATTCCTGACTTGATGACACAGGGCCAGGACCCTTACAGCTGAAGGGTCTGACAACGGCTCCTTTTCCTTTCATGATCATCAGACGTTTTTTCTTTTGTTTTGGTTGCCAGCTTGAAAAGTTTTTATTTCGTTTCTGGGTTGGGTTTTTGAAAAAAAAAGTTAATTTTTTTCGTCGTCACCGATTTTTGGTTTTTGTATTCGTGTGTGTGTGTGTTGTGTGTGTGTGTGTGTGTGTGTGTGTGTGTGTGTGTGTTGTGTGTTGTGTGTGTGTGTGTGTGTGTGTGTGTGTGTGTGTGTGTGTGTGTGTAGTGCCACTACAAAAATTAATATACCCCCCGAAAAAAAACTCGGCAATGTATACAATGGTGTTTAGAAAGAAAAGAATGAACGATCATTTTAATGTTACCAGGATTTAAATCGCAATACATGGCTAAATCATTAAATCTTTTCATTAAATAAAAAAAAGCTATACAAAAAAAACACGAAACTACTGCAACAAAGACTTCAGTCAGAGATTTGACTTGTCTTGTCTTGTCTTGTCTTGTCTTGTCTTGTCCTGACTTGACTTGACTTGACTTGACTTGACTCTCCTAACTCAGTGAAAAGTCGTAGGGGTCATTGCTTTCGTTTTCAAGGCAGTATTGGTTGCAAAATCTTCAGTGGTGCCCCCACGGTCCGCGGGACTACGGGACAGGTGAAGGTGAATAATAATAATAATAGTAATAATATATGGAACTTTTATAGCGCTGAATCTTGTAGAGCACACAAATCAAAATGCTTGAAGATGAAAGTGAAGGTGAAAATGTCTCTCATGGGCAAGTTGAATCTGGCGGAGCCTATCCCTCTTCAGGCCTTAGGATGCATGCTGGGCATGTTCTTGTCATCTTTGGCACTGGCCATAGCTGACCTTCTCTTCTTCAAAAAGCTAAAGAATATATTATAAAGAATGCTCAAAATGCTCTGTACGTGTTCGTGAGCAAGATCGTCTGTAAGAAAAAAGTGTAAGGGATGTAGAGTTTGCAACAATGTTACCTTTAATTCAAAGAAAAATAAAACAACCATCAAAAGGACACATTCACAGAAACTTGGCACACAGGACCTCATTTTCCGTCAGACAAAAAACACGATTCTTAAACCCCCAGACTTCCGCCCTAACCCATTAGTGGAAACACGCCTCAGTAAAAAGCAGGATGTGGGGGTGGATCTCCGTTTGTGTTGTGCCTAAACTTTTCCTCCCATCCACTAGACTTTCAGTGGTGGTCTGGATGCTAGTCTTTCGGATTTGACGATAAACCGAGGTCCCGTGTGCAATACACATTCAGCGCACAATAGAATTGTCCCTGCCCTCTTTAGGGTCAGGGAAGGTAGAGCAGAGAGGGAGAGGAGATGGGCGCTACCCTAAATATGCTGGCTCCTAGAGAAGCTGAGGTCTCTGATGCCTCGCTCCTCTACGACCACATGAGCTATGGGACACCTTTACCTTTACTTTTTTTTTTTTTTTTTTTTTTTTTTTTACCTTGGAGTTGTCCCTGGCCAAATTCTGTAGGAAATAAAGTCACTCTGATAGAGAAACGAAGACACATACAGATAGGAAAGGAAAAGAAAAAGTGTGGTGCTGCTCTTGTGACAACGCGCTTCTACCCAAAGAGAGCAGCCCGAATTTCTTTGAAAGGGGTATTCAATTCAAGTCAATGAAGAGAAAAAGGTAAACCAAGAAATTGTAGTAGGTAGATTATCAAAAGGGGGAGAGGTTGGGGGAGGGTTGACGGGCGGGGGGGAGAGGGGGGGGGGGGTCGAGAGGTGGATACACCTTTAAGTAATGTACACAGTTTCATCAATCTCAAAATGTTGGATTATGTTATACTTTTTGTCTCGTAATAAAAGTATTTGAGGGGACGGGATAGCTCAGTGGTCAGAGCGCTCACTTTCTCCAACTAAAGGTTAAACAGCATCGAGCGTGGTTACCAGTTGGATGAGTGACCGTTTGCGCGCCTTGGCTTCAGTACAGTCACCCCAGTTCACCCAGCTGTAGATGGGTACCTGCCCTCTTTAGGGTCAGGGAAGGTAAAGCAGTGAGGGAGAGGAGATGGGCGCCGCCCTCGATATGTTTGCCCGTAGAGAAGCTGAGGTCTCGGATGCCTCGCTTCCCTACGACTACATAGGTTATGGGACACCTTTGCCTTTTTATGAACAATTTCGATAGAACTGCAGTGCTAGCCACCGGCTATAGTTGTTGAAACCCACTATTCACGTCACACATGTTGAGAAGAGAGACATTAGGTGGAGAACCTGTGCTGTAGAATTTGCTCCTAACGATCACACTGTGAAAGAAAGAATGAATAAATGGATAATTGAATGAACAAGAACCATGAGTGGATTAAAATATTTTGAATGAATGAATGAATGGGCAAATGATTGGTAATGAATGAGTGATAATTTTGTGTGTGTGAATTGAATGAATGAATGAATGAATAAAATGATTTAACATGTGCGCAAGATGTTATGCGTGCGTTCACACACGGGGCCTCGGTTTATAGTCTCATCCAAAGGACTTAGGGGGAGAGTGGAGTCAGCACTGATGTGAACTCCAGGAGAAAAATCCCCTCGAACGGGAATCGAACCCTTAATCCAGTTAGGGACAAGAACACCATTTAACGACACCAGAGGTGAAGAAAAAGCAAGTGCAGCAGCTGGCAGGTACACAAAGGAAAAAAAAGGAGGGGTAGGGGAGGGGATGGGGGGTGGGGGAATGTTGAAGGCGGGAGGAGGGAGGGGAACCCACTCCAAAGAGAAAGCCTAAGGTCTTAAACTGGTACCAGTGTAGCTATTTTCAGAATGATGCTCTTCAAGATGTATGCTCAGCCCTTGACAGACTCAGTCTTTCTGCCTCCATCAAAATGCGATATGGGTGTAACTGTGCTGCCAAACCTGTGACAGCCCCGCTGCATCTAACGGTGAGATATAGAGTGACAAATGTGTCATCGCTGACAAACGTATCGTCATTTAGCGCACGCCCAAGAAACCACACCATAAAATCCAACAATAAGCGTCATTCTTGGCAACATTCTCTCTCTCTCTCTCTCAAAAAAAAAAAAAAAAAAAAAAAAAGCCACTCTCAAGAGAAAAACTGAAACAAAGTATGCAGACTGAATTAATTTTTTTTAATGGTGATGTTGCTTGCAGACTGAATTAATTTTTTTAATGGGTGATGTTGCTTGCAGACTGAATTAATTTTTTTTAATGGGTGATGTTGCTTGCAGACTGAATTAATTTTTTAATGGGTGATGTTGCTTGCAGACTGAATTAATTTTTTTTTAATGGGTGATGTTGCTTGCAGACTGAATTAATTTTTTTAAATGGGTGATGTTGCTTGCAGACTGAATTATTTTTTTTTAAATACGTGATGTTGCTTGCAGACTGAATTAATTTTTTTTAAATGGGTGATGTTGCTTGCAGATTGAATTGATTTTTTAAATGGGTGATGTTGCTTGCAGATTGAATTGATTTTTTAAATGGGTGATGTTGCTTGCAGATTGAATTGATTTTTTAAATGGGTGATGTTGCTTGCAGACTGAATTAATTTTTTTTAAATGGGTGATGTTGCTTGCAGATTGAATTGATTTTTTAAATGGGTGATGTTGCTTGCAGATTGAATTGAGTTTTTAAATGGGTGATGTTGCTTGCAGATTGAATTGATTTTTTAAATGGGTGCTGTTGCTTGCAGACTTAATAATTTTTTTAAATGGGTGATGTTGCTTGCAGACTGAATTTTTTTTGGATGGGTGATGTTGCTTGTAGACTGAATTGATGTTTATTAAATGGGTGCTGTTGCTTGCAGACTGAATTAATTTTTTTTAAATGGGTGATGTTGCTTACAGATTGAATTAATTTTTTTAAATGGGTGATGTTGCTTGCAGATTGAATTAATTTTTTTAAATGGGTGATGTTGCTTGCAGACAGAATTAATTTTTTTTTAATGAGTGATGCTGCTCGCGAGGCGACGCGCTATCCCCCGAGGAATGCAGCCCGAATTTCACACCGAGATATCTTGTCTGTCGTGTGACTGAACGTGATAGACAATACAATACAATAGGGTACAATATGATACCATACAATACAATATAGCACAGAACAATACAACGCAATACAACACAACACACTTCAATACAGCACAACACCCTACAATACAGCACAGCACAATATAGCACTATATAAATTCCATGTATCATCATCATCATCATCATCATCATTATTATTATTATTATTATTATTATTATTATTATAATAATTATTATTATCATCATCATCATCATCATCATCATCATCATCATCATCATCATTAAGCCAACACAATACGATTCATTACAAAACACTACAATATTGCACAACACAATACGATTCAGCACAACAGCCCCCGTGCGTATGCAGTTTTGTCAATTTTGTCATCCGTCCCCATCTGCACACAATGACCTACTCTTTAGAAGAGCGGAACAGGTTTAACGTGTGCGAAAGATGTTCTGCATGCGTTCGCAGACAGAACCTCGATTTATAGCCTCATCCAAAGGACTTTTCAGGAGAGTGGAGTCTGCACTGATGTTAACTGCAGAGGAAAATTCCTCTTGAACGGGATTCGAACCCGGTTCAGCAGATCACGAGCGCACCACTCTGACCATCAGGCTATCCCGTCCCAACACGTTACGACACAACAAGATTCTCACCCCATTGGATAAAGCCTACCCCCCCCCCCCCCTTTTCCTTCGCCCTTCTCCCACATGGGACTGACTGTGTGTAGTTTGAAGACCAGCAGTTGTCATGACCTGCTTTGCTGGCTGACCAGCAGTTGTCATGACCTGCTTTGCTGGCTGACCAGCAGTTGTCATGACCTGCTTTGCTGGCTGACCAGCAGTTGTCATGACCTGCTTTGCTGGCTGAC
>JASPKP010005096.1:0-5000 GCA_030674155.1 Stramonita haemastoma | reverse complement strand
ACAATGATGATGATGATGCTGACGACGACGACGATGACGACGACGACAACGATGATGATGATGATGGTGATAATGAAAGCGATTGCGGTGTTGATGTTGATGGAGATGATGATGGTGGGTGATGATGATGGGCAATGATGATGGGTGGTGGTGGTGGTGATGATGATGATGATGATGATGATAATGATGACGACGACGATGATGGCGACGACGACGACGACGACGACGACGACAGAGATTGCGGTGTTGATGTTGATGGAGATGATGATGATGGGTGATGATAATGATGGGTGATGATGATAAATGATGATGATGGTGATGATGATAATGATGATGATGGTGATGGTGGTGGTGGTGGTGGTGAGGAAGAAGAGGAGGGGAAAGGAGCACAACAATGACGGTGACGAAAAGAATGCGAAGAAGAAGAAGAAGAAGAAGAAGAAGAAGAAGAAGAAGAAGAAGAAGAAGAAGAAAGAAGAAGAAGAAGAAGAAGAAGAAGAAGAAGAAGGAAAACTAAGACGACAATGATATCAATAGCAACACCAACAGCAACAACGGTGACGACAGTACAACGATAGTGAGGGACGTTCATGATAGCAGCAACGACAGGGATGATGATGACAATGATGATGACGACGATGACTATGGCGATGACGACGATGACGACGACGGCGATGATGATGACGACGATGACAATGGTGATAATGATAATGATCGTCATGACGACGACGACGATGACGACGATGACAATGACGACGATGATGATGATGACGATGATGATGGTGATGATGTGCCGGTGACAATGATGATGAAAAAGAAAAAGTTAGGATGACCTGCCCTGATACACATGAAAGGGTGCTGTAACCAGAAATAGGAAGAATACTTTTCTAAGAAAAATCACTTAAAGGTCTGTCTGTCTGTGCGTCTGTATGTCTGTCTGTCTGGCTGGCTGTCTGTGTCTCTCTGATTCTGTCTCATCACACACACCACACACACACACACACACACACACACACACACACACACACACACACACACACACACACACACACACACACAGAGTCACACACAGTCACACACACACATACACACACCCCACACCGAACCTCACCCCCCCCACACGCATACATCCACCACCCCCCACACACACATAATAGATAGAAGGGGGAGTGGGGGGAGGGGAGGGGAGGGGAGGGGAGGGGGAGGCAGAAGACAAGTATTTGCACCCCCACACTCAGCGCAGAAAACAGGGAAGAGGCCGGAAACCCATGAATATTTAAAGAGGATTTTCAAAGACAAAAAAACTAGCCTGCCCCGGTGAAAACATCTTCAAAGAACCCAGTTTCGTGGGGTTCATTTTGTCCTACTCTCCTACCCCCCCCCCCCCCCCCCACCTAATTTCTCTCCATCCTTCCTAGCTCTTTCTCTCTCTCTCTCTCCCCCGGGCCCCTCCCACTCTTACACCCCAGAATATTTTTAACCTGAATCTTCAAAACTGACAGAAAACCATCACAAATCACACGAGAGCCTTTTAAGCCGGTTGACTCGACTTCATCAACATGCTTTCTTTCCTCAATTCTTCGCTGAATCGTTTGGGGGGGTGGTGGGTGGGTGGTGGGGGTGGGGGGAGCGCTCTACTTGATTTTTTGGGGTTAGTTTTTGTGGAAGTCTTCTGTGTGTTGTCATGGGTATGTTGAAGCTGGCGAAGCCTATCCTTTTACCCCCCCTGGTGGCAGGATGCATGCTGGGCATGGGTTTAAAATTTTTTTTTTTTTTTTAATTGTATTTTGTGTTTTTTGTGGGTGTGATATCATCCCACTGCTAGCCATATTCAGTCTCTTCTTCTATTCTAGTCTTTTAGTGGAGTTAACATCAGTGCTGACTCCACTCCCCCCGAAAGTCTTTCGGATGAGACTATAAACCGAGGCCTCGTGTGCGAGCACACGCAGGACATCTTGCGCATATGTTAAATCCTGTTCAGCTTTTCGAAAGAGTAGGTATTGTGTGCCGGTGGGAACAGATGAAAAAAATTGACAAAACTGCATACACTCGGGGATGGATGTAAAAAGCACACGAGTGCTTATTGCATTATATCTCTTATGGTTGACCAGGGCGTCAATACAAGCAAGGACAGTAAAGTTGGTTTTATACCCGGTTTGATATGTATAGTATGGTACAGTTTTAATTTTGAGTTTTAAAATTTGACGAGGGACAGCCCCGATATGGCCTGTGTGGTCGGCGGGGCTATAAAAACTGATTGTATTGGATTGGATCAGTGATTTAAAAGAATAAATAAAAATATAATGAGTGTTTTTTTTTCTTTAAAAAAAAATTTTTCATTAACACGTGACAAAGAATCTTCGTGTGTTCGCACAAGGGACATTGCTTAGAGTCTCATCTGAAGAAGATTTAGGTGCAAATGGATTCATTGCCAATGTTTACTCCAGGGGGTGGGTGGGGGTGGGGGTGGGTGGGGGAGACCCCTCTCGAACAGGCGTCAACGGAGACTGGAACCCGCGAGCTTTGATATAGTTAGATCACGTGTGTGGATGGTCTGACCGCTTGACTACTACAATCAAAATCCCCCCCCCTCTCCCCAAAAGTTCTTCGGATGAGACTATGCACCGAAGCTCCGTGTGCGAATGCACGTAGAACATCTTGCGCACACATTGTTAACTTGTACTGCATTGTGATGTACTGTATTGTGTCCTAGTTATTGTAACGGGATGTGTTGTGTTGGATTGTGTTGTGCTGTGTTTTTGTTGGGTTATTTTTGAATTCTGTTACATTGTGTCATGATGTATTGTATTGCCCTTGTTTCTATCGCGCGGTTTTTTGCTGTATAGCTTTGTGGTGTATTGCAATTGTTTTGTATTGCATTGCGTTCTTTGGCGTAGTGTTGTCTGTCTATCTATCTATTACTATCTATCTATCTATCTATCTATCTATCTATCTATTTTATCTATCTATCTATCTATCTAAACTATCTATCTAAACTATCTGTCTGTCTGTCTGTCTGTCTGTCTGTCTGTCTGTCTGTCTGTCTGTCTGTCTGTCTGTCTGTCTGTCTGTCTGTCTGTCTGTCTGTCTATCTATCTATCTATCTATCTATCTATCATCTATCTTCTATCTATCTATCTATCTATATTGCCTTAAAAATTTTGTTGTATGGCATTAATTTTTTTATCGCTCTGCATTGCATTATTTTTGTGTTTGATTCTTTTACATTATGCCGTATTGCATTGTGTTACTTTGCAGTGGGTCGTATCGGACGACAGTGTGTTGTATTCCATTGTGTTCTATTGTATTGTGTTGTATTCCATTGTGTTACTTTGCATTATATTGTTTGGTGTTGTATTCCACTGTGTTACTTTGCATTATATTGTTTGGTGTTGTTCTCTATTGTACTAAATTATTGTATCGTGCTGTATCGTGTTCTTTTACATTGTATTTTATTGTGCTGTATTAAATCTGTTGTATTGTATAAAAATTATATTTATTGTATACCATTTTCAGGTCACATGAAATTAAGGCTGCTTTCACTAGAGAATGTTTAAATTTCATGTATACAATAAAATTAATGTGTTTTGTGTGTGTGTGTGCGTGTGTGTGTGTGTGTGTGTGTGTGTGTGTGTGTGTGTGTGGTGTGTGTGTGTGGGGTGTGTGTGTGTGTTGTGTGTGTGTGCGTGTGTGTGTGTGTGTGTGTGTGTGTGTGTGTGTGTGTGTGTGTGTGTGTGTGTGTGTGCGCGCGCGCGCGCGTGTGTGTGTGGTGTGTTTCTTCTTTTTAATCTTTATCTTTGTTTTATTTTTCTTTTCAAATTTTCCTGCCTTACACAAATTTTTTTTTTATGAGAGTGACTTTTTTCCTATAGAAATGTAGCCAGGGACAACTCTTGTTGCTGTGGATTCTTTTACGTGTGATAAACATGGACAACACGATCCACATCTTACCCCTAAAAAGTAATACTGAGATGTCTTTTAAGATTTTCAAGGTGTCATAACACGCATTAATTCCACTGACGCTACAAATACACATATACGCACGTACGCATGCACGCGCGCACGCAAAAACGCACGCACTGACGTACGCACGCACGTAAATCGGAGGTCTAAGGTAACGCGCCTACCCAGAAAGCAAAAATTCCGGGTTAAAAGTGTGTGGTGGTTTGGGTCCTCGTTTGTGCTCGAAACTTTTTATCCGTCCATTAGACCATGAGTGGTGGTCTGGGTGCTAGTATTTCGGATGAAACGATAAACCAGGGCCCGTGTATAACACGCATTTAACACGCATGTAATAGAATCCACAGCAACAAGAGAGCTATCCCTGGCAATATTCTGAAGAAAAAGCCATTCTGATAGGGAAAAAAAACTACATTAATGCAGACAGGGGGAAAAAAAGCAACAAATGGGTGGCACTGCTCTTGTTGGCAATGCGCCCTCCCCAGAAAAAGCATCCATTTTTCTACGCAGAGAAATCTTCTGTGACTTAAACGGTATATAGAATATACAATATTACCCAAAACAACATAATATAATCAAACACACACCCAACACCACACCCACACAACCACACACACACACACACACACACCACGGAGACTATACCGCACGCACGCGGCCCGCGCACGACACACGCCGTAACGACCACGCACGTTACACACCCCATTCTATCTCTCTCTCTCTCACTACTCACTCACCACTCACTCACTCACTCACTCACTCACTCATCACCACTCACTCACCACTCATCACCACCTTTGAAACGCGAATAATTTCAGTCCTTTAGAATGTTTATAGTTATTTTCTTTAGAAAAACAGGATTGCAAAGTTGGTGTACATCTTCAAATTAAAATTCTTTGCAAAGTGTCAAATTTCGAGGTTGTCAACAGAAATCGGCAAAACGTTACGAATAGGACCTCCCCCTTTCCCCCCTCCCCCCCTTTCCCCCCCTTTCCGAAAAAACGGCGGTAGACAACTGATGTTACTCGCAGAGAGAGAGA
>JASPKP010005095.1:0-16468 GCA_030674155.1 Stramonita haemastoma | reverse complement strand
CCCCGTTTGTCTGCATGGGTAAAATTTGGGGTCCCTGGTCCCCCGGGCTCGGGGAAGTCGGAAAAGTGCGGGCGGCAAGGTCCGGAAAACGGCGTTTGCGTCACAATGCTTCTCCTTCTTTAGCTCTTATTCATGGGAGGGTGGGTATGCATGCGCGCGCGCGCGCGTTCGCGGTGTTTGTGTGTGCGGTTTTTTGTGTTTGTGCGTGTGGAGGCCACCCTACAGATTACTGTGGTGCATGTTTGTTATGAAATTATTATGGGATGGTGTGGTAGGGGTGATTTTTGTACACTGTACCTGTTTCTATGCGCAACTGGGCTCTGTACAAGCGGGGTTGCCATCTTGCGGGCCGTGGTGTCGCCACAATTCCAGCGCCACACACATCCAAAAGGGTTGCCAGTTTGTCTGCATAGAGTAGAATAGGGTCCTGGTGCCCCGGGCTCTGGAAGTGCGGGAAAGTGCGGGCGGCAAGGTCGGAAAACGGGTTTGGTCACAATGCTTCTCCTTCTTTAGCTCTTATCAGGGAGGGTGGGTATGCATGCGCGCGCGCGCGGTTCGCGGTGTTTGTGTGTGCGGTTTTTTGTGTTTGTGCGTGTGGAGGCACCCTAAGATTACTGTGGTGCATGATGTTGTTATGAAATTATTATGGGATGGTGTGGTAGGGGGATTTTTGTGTACACTGTACCTGTTTCTATGCGCGAAACTGGGCTCTGTACAAGCGGGTTGCATCTTGCGGGCCGTGGTGTCGCACAATTCCAGCGCCACACACATCCAAAAGGGTTGCCCAGTTTGTCTGCATAGAGTAGAATAGGGTCCTGGTGCCCGGGCTCTGGAAGTGCGGGAAAGTGCGGGCGGCAAGGTCCGGAAACGGCGTTTGCGTCACAATGCTTCTCCTTCTTTAGCTCTTATTCATGGGAGGGTGGGTATGCATGCGCGCGCGCGCGCGTCGCCGGTGTTTGTGTGTGCGGTTTTTTGTGTTTGTGCGTGTGGAGGCCACCCTACAGATTACTGTGGTGCATGATGTTGTTATGAAATTATTATGGGATGGTGTGGTAGGGGTGATTTTTGTGTACACTGTACCCTGTTTCTATGCGCGAAACTGGGCTCTGTACAAGCGGGGTTGCCATCTTGCGGGCCGTGGTGTCGCCACAATTCCAGCGCCACACACATCCAAAAGGTTGCCAGTTTGTCTGCATAGAGTAGAATAGGGTCCTGGTGCCCGGGCTCTGGAAGTGCGGGAAAGTGCGGGCGGCAAGGTCCGGAAAACGGCGTTTGCGTCACAATGCTTCTCCTTCTTTAGCTCTTATTCATGGGAGGGTGGGTATGCATGCGCGCGCGCGCGCGTTCGCGGTGTTTGTGTGTGCGGTTTTTTGTGTTTGTGCGTGTGGAGGCCACCCTACAGATTACTGTGGTGCATGATGTTGTTATGAAATTATTATGGGATGGTGTGGTAGGGGTGATTTTTGTGTACACTGTACCCTGTTTCTATGCGCGAAACTGGGCTCTGTACAAGCGGGGTTGCCATCTTGCGGGCCGTGGTGTCGCCACAATTCCAGCGCCACACACATCCAAAAGGGTTGCCCAGTTTGTCTGATGATTTGTATGAATATTGAGGTGTGGGTGTTTTGGTACGTCTGTTTCTATCGCAATGTTGTACAGGGTGCCATCTTGGGGCGTGTGCCAATCAGGCACCACACCAAGTGCCAGTTTGTCTCAAGTAGAAAGCGGTGCCGTCTGAGGCGGAATGCGGCGCAAGTCCGAACGGGTTGCGTACAGCTTCTCCTTCTTGCTCTATCTGGGGGTTGCAGGCGCGCGGCGTTCGGGTGTTTGTGTCGGTTTTTGTGTTGTGCGTGGAGACCCAGTACTGTGTGATGTTTGTTATAATTAGGATGTGTGTGGTGTTTTTGGTCGTCCTGTTTTATGCGAACTGCTCTGTACAAGCGGTGCCATCTTGCGGGCCGTGGGTCGCCACAATTCCAGCGCAACACATCCAAAAGGTTGCCAGTTGTCTGCAAGTTGAAAGGGCCTGGCCGGGTCTGGAAGCGAAGGCGGCGGCAGTCCGAAAACGCGTTGCGTCAAATGCTTCTCTTCTGCTCTATTCATGGGAGGGGGGTAGAGCGCGCGCGCGCGTTCGCCGGTGTTTGTGTGTGCGGTTTTTTGTGTTTGTGCGTGTGGAGGCCACCCTAACAGATTACTGTGGTGCATGATGTTGTTATGAAATTATTATGGGATGGTGTGGTAGGGTGATTTTTGTGTACACTGTACCCTGTTTCTATGCGCGAAACTGGGCTCTGTACAAGCGGGGTTGCCATCTTGCGGGCCGTGGTGTCGCCACAATTCCAGCGCCACACACATCCAAAAGGGTTGCCCAGTTTGTCTGCATAGAGTAGAATAGGGTCCCTGGTGCCCCGGGCTCTGGAAGTGCGGGAAAGTGCGGGCGGCAAGGTCCGGAAAACGGCGTTTGCGTCACAATGCTTCTCCTTCTTTAGCTCTTATTCATGGGAGGGTGGGTATGCATGCGCGCGCGCGCGCGTTCGCCGGTGTTTGTGTGTGCGGTTTTTTGTGTTTGTGCGTGTGGAGGCCACCCTACAGATTACTGTGGTGCATGATGTTGTTATGAAATTATTATGGGATGGTGTGGTAGGGGTGATTTTTGTGTACACTGTACCCTGTTTCTATGCGCGAAACTGGGCTCTGTACAAGCGGGGTTGCCATCTTGCGGGCCGTGGTGTCGCCACAATTCCAGCGCCACACACATCCAAAAGGGTTGCCCAGTTTGTCTGCATAGAGTAGAATAGGGTCCTGGTGCCCCGGGCTCTGGAAGTGCGGGAAAGTGCGGGCGGCAAGGTCCGGAAAACGGCGTTTGCGTCACAATGCTTCTCCTTCTTTAGCTCTTATTCATGGGAGGGTGGGTATGCATGCGCGCGCGCGCGCGTTCGCCGGTGTTTGTGTGTGCGGTTTTTTGTGTTTGTGCGTGTGGAGGCCACCCTACAGATTACTGTGGTGCATGATGTTGTTATGAAATTATTATGGGATGGTGTGGTAGGGGTGATTTTTGTGTACACTGTACCCTGTTTCTATGCGCGAAACTGGGCTCTGTACAAGCGGGGTTGCCATCTTGCGGGCCGTGGTGTCGCCACAATTCCAGCGCCACACACATCCAAAAGGGTTGCCCAGTTTGTCTGCATAGAGTAGAATAGGGTCCTGGTGCCCCGGGCTCTGGAAGTGCGGGAAAGTGCGGGCGGCAAGGTCCGGAAAACGGCGTTTGCGTCACAATGCTTCTCCTTCTTTAGCTCTTATTCATGGGAGGGTGGGTATGCATGCGCGCGCGCGCGCGTTCGCCGGTGTTTGTGTGTGCGGTTTTTTGTGTTTGTGCGTGTGGAGGCCACCCTACAGATTACTGTGGTGCATGATGTTGTTATGAAATTATTATGGGATGGTGTGGTAGGGGTGATTTTTGTGTACACTGTACCCTGTTTCTATGCGCGAAACTGGGCTCTGTACAAGCGGGGTTGCCATCTTGCGGGCCGTGGTGTCGCCACAATTCCAGCGCCACACACATCCAAAAGGGTTGCCCAGTTTGTCTGCATAGAGTAGAATAGGGTCCTGGTGCCCCGGGCTCTGGAAGTGCGGGAAAGTGCGGGCGGCAAGGTCCGGAAAACGGCGTTTGCGTCACAATGCTTCTCCTTCTTTAGCTCTTATTCATGGGAGGGTGGGTATGCATGCGCGCGCGCGCGCGTTCGCCGGTGTTTGTGTGTGCGGTTTTTTGTGTTTGTGCGTGTGGAGGCCACCCTACAGATTACTGTGGTGCATGATGTTGTTATGAAATTATTATGGGATGGTGTGGTAGGGGTGATTTTTGTGTACACTGTACCCTGTTTCTATGCGCGAAACTGGGCTCTGTACAAGCGGGGTTGCCATCTTGCGGGCCGTGGTGTCGCCACAATTCCAGCGCCACACACATCCAAAAGGGTTGCCCAGTTTGTCTGCATAGAGTAGAATAGGGTCCTGGTGCCCCGGGCTCTGGAAGTGCGGGAAAGTGCGGGCGGCAAGGTCCGGAAAACGGCGTTTGCGTCACAATGCTTCTCCTTCTTTAGCTCTTATTCATGGGAGGGTGGGTATGCATGCGCGCGCGCGCGCGTTCGCCGGTGTTTGTGTGTGCGGTTTTTTGTGTTTGTGCGTGTGGAGGCCACCCTACAGATTACTGTGGTGCATGATGTTGTTATGAAATTATTATGGGATGGTGTGGTAGGGGTGATTTTTGTGTACACTGTACCCTGTTTCTATGCGCGAAACTGGGCTCTGTACAAGCGGGGTTGCCATCTTGCGGGCCGTGGTGTCGCCACAATTCCAGCGCCACACACATCCAAAAGGGTTGCCCAGTTTGTCTGCATAGAGTAGAATAGGGTCCTGGTGCCCCGGGCTCTGGAAGTGCGGGAAAGTGCGGGCGGCAAGGTCCGGAAAACGGCGTTTGCGTCACAATGCTTCTCCTTCTTTAGCTCTTATTCATGGGAGGGTTCGTGCCCTGCAGTATGCAGACAGTCTTTACAACTATTTTGGAGGTGTGTGGCCGTGGAATTGTGGCAACACCATCTCCTTGAAGAGGGCAACCCTGCTTGCACATTGGCAACTTTGGTGGAAAGAAATATGGGACAGTGCCACCAGTAAGGACCCCTACAACACACATCAAAGGATAATATCATGCAACATGAAGTACCAGAAGAAAGTGTTGGGCCTCTGCCACACGTGCAAACACAAAAAAATCGCATACATAGACACCAGGGACCGCAGGCACGTGCGCACGCGTACACACCCGCCCATGCATAAGCATAAGCCCCATTTCCGAAAGATGTGACACACACACACACACACACACACACACACACACACACACACCCCACCAACTGAAATAACCACCAATCAGAAAGGCGCACCACCAACACAGAATTGGCACTGTATATAAAAAACTCCTTGCAAACAGCTCTGCCCTTATAAACCTATCTAAAAGTGCGGGAAATCCTCATTCCTACCCTCCGTCTCCCCTGGCCACCATTTTTTCAGTTTGCCGTGCCCTGCTACCATCAACAGCAGCTGGAGCTCTTTCCATCCCCTCCCCTGATAAACATCTGCACACAGTGTTGTTTGCTGCTTGGGTAGTGTGTTGAATCTAAACATTCTTACAGTACATCAGACAGTAAGTACTTTTTCGTCTGTGTGTAGGATTGATGTAGATCTTTTTTTTTTTTTTTAGTGTTCAGCCTGGCCCTTTGTATAGGCACACACACTCTGCCAATATAGTCGGAGCATGAGGTATTGGAAATTGACTAAACTTTGTGTTGTGATATATATTAGGTTTTTTAACGGATTCTGAAACTTTGATATGTCTTTATTTGAAATCTGTTGGAGGCCAAGTTGGGAATCTTGGGCAACTCTTGTTTATCCCTACCCAAAACGCTGTTCTGGCATTGCTGCCGCGTTCTAAATTTAGCTGACCGGGAGTTTAGGAGACCATCCGTACACACCCGCAGATGCATAAGCTAAGGGCCCGTTTCGGAAAGTGTGACGAAAACGCCCGTTTCGGACCCTTGGCACCCGCACGTTTGCACAGTTATAGAGCCCACGGCACCAAGAGCGCGCTGTGCTGTATGCATACAATCTTTACAACCATTTTGCAGGTGTGTGCCACTGGAATTGTGGCGACAGCACCGCCCCGAAGAGGGCAACCCCGCTTGTACATAGGCAACTTTGGCGGAAAGAAGCACTGTACAGTGAAACCATTAATGACCCCTACAACACACATCCAATGATAATATCCTACAATATGATGCACCATAGTCAAGTGCAGGGTCTCTGCTACACGCGCAAACACAAAAAATGGCACACATATACACCAGGGACCCCACGCACGCGTGCACGCGTACACACCCGCCCATGCATAAGCTAATGGCCTGTTTCCGAAAGATGTGACGAAAACGCCCGTTTCGGACCCTTGGCGCCAGCACTTTTGCACAGTTACAGAGCCCACGGCACCAAGAGCGTCCTGTGCTGTATGCATACAATCTTTACAACCATTTTCCAGGTTTGTGTGTGTGTGTGTGTGTGTTTGTGTGTGTGTGTTTGGATAGGGATGGTGTTGGTGGTGTTGTGTTTGTATGGTGGGAAGGAGGGTGTAGTGGTTTAATGGTGTATGTGTGTTGGGGGGGGAGAGGGGTGGGGGTGTCTCTCTGTCTCTGCCTTTGTCACACACACACACACACGCACACACACGGACACACACACACACACGCACACACACACACACACACACACACACACACACACACACACACACACACACACACACACACACACACACACACACGAGGTTCAAATGAGGAACAACAGTGGTGTGTCATCAATATGTCTGGTTTTCGCTTGGTGGCTGAAGTTAATGTAGGAAAAGAGATGTGGGTGTATCTATAATAAAAAAAAATAAAATAAAAAAAAAGCAGAGAGAGAGAGATTCTTTTATATCGAGGATAACAGAATAAGCAATCATGTGCTTTTTTTCTTCCGGTCCCCGTGTGTATGCAGTTTTTGTAAATAGTCATCTGTTCCCACCGGCACACTATGGCCTACTTCTACGAAAAGCTGATCAGGATTTAACGTGTGTGCAAGATGTTCTGCGTGCGTTTGCACACGGGGCCTCGGTTTAAAGTCTCATCCGAACGAGAGAGACAGACAGACAGACAGACAGACAGACACAGAGAGACAGAGGCAGACAGACAGACAGACAGACAGACAGATAGACAGAGACATAATGACAGAGAGAGAGAGATAGGGAGAGAGAGCGAGAAAAAGTCAGAAAGAGAGACAGAGAGAGACAGACAGACAGAGAGATAGAGACACAGAGAGACACACAGAGAGAGATAGAGAAGGAAGGAGTAAATGAATGAATGAAGGAAGGAAGGCAGGAAGGAAGGAAGGAAGGAAAAATCTTTTTTTTTCAAGGACTACAGATAAGCATTCAGATATCTTTTTTCATCCTGCCCTTGCCCTGATTAGGGATTATCAAAACAAAAACACTAGAGAGACACAGAGACAAAGAGTCAGAGACAAAGAGACAGAGACACACACAGACACACCGACTGACAAATAAGCAGATAGAGAGATTTGTTTTTAAAATGTATACATGTTATTTTCACCATTTATCACAAGATAGATAACCATAAATCGTTTCACAGATAATTATTATTAAACAAGAGCATAGACTGTAATCTCTCTCTCTCTCTCTCTCTCTCTCTCTCTCTCTCTCTCTCTCTCTCTCTCTCTCTCTCTCTCTCTCTCTCTCTCTCTCTCTCTCTCTCTCTCTCTTCTCTCTCTCTCTCTCTCTCTCTCTCTCTCTCTCTCTCTCTCTCTCTCTCTCTCTCTCTCTCTCTCTCTCTCTCGTTTTCTTCGGGGACTGGATGTAAATATCACATGGGTGCTGAATCATCCTCGAAATAAAAAAAATGATTTGATTTGGTTTGGTTTGATTTGATTTGATTTGATTTGATCTCTCTCTCTCTCTCTGTCTCTGTCTCTGTCTGTCTGTCTGTCTGTCTGTCTGTCTGTCTGTCTGTCTGTCTGTCTGTCTGTCTGTCTCTCTCTCTCTCTCTCTCTCTCTCTCTCTCTCTCTCTCTCTCTCTCTCTCTCTCTCTCTCTCTCTTTATAAAAAATAACCCTTATCAAGACAGACAACTGAATATTCACAAACTTATTTTAAATCACTTTCTCCTCTCAGTTCAATGCAGTCTATAAACAAAAAAAGAAAGAAAAAAACTTTCGTATAATATGGAAACGTGCTCTTGACATTTATCAACAGCCAAACATAGATGCTGAAGGACGTCTGTGATATTTTGGCTTGAAGAATAATTATTTCCCGTGTATTGTTTCATTCAAAATATCAAGGAATTTTATTTATTTATTTATCTATTTATTCATTTATTCTATCTATTTATTTTAGTTGTAAGAATTGGTTGAATGCAAGAGGTTTGATTTGTTTTTGCAGGATATAGCGCTATATAAATGCCATTTATTATCATTATTATTATTATTATTATTATTATTATTATTATTATTTTATTTTTTTTTTAATTTTATTTATTTTATTTTTATTATTATTATTATTTTTTTAATAATCATCATCATTTACTTAGTTATTTAAACTAATTTAAGTCGGCAGATCTCTCGGCGTGCGGTGTGTGGTGTGTGTGTGGGGTGTGTGTGTGTGTGTGTGTGTGTGTGTGTGTGTGTGTGTGTGTGTGTTTTTCGTTCGTTCTTTTTTTGTTTTGTTTCGAGGATAATGGAATGAGCACACATGTGCTTTTTTTTTTTATATCCGGTCTCCTGTGTGTGTGCGTGTGTGTGTCTGTGTTGTGCGTCTGTGTGTCTATGTCTGTGTGTGTGTGTGCCACAAGAGCAGCACCACCCTTTTTTTCACCGTTTCCAGTCTGCAACTGTTTTTGTTTCCATATCACAGTGGCTTTTCTTTCTACATTTTTTTTCGTCAATGACAACTCTCTTGTTGCCGTGGGTTCTTTCACGTGCGCTAAATAATTTTACATAACACACATGGGATCTCAGTTTATTGTTCATCCAAAAGACTAGCACCCAGACCACCACTCATGGTCTAATGAATGGGGGAAACGTTTTCGGGCTTAAACGGGGATCAAACCACCGCACACTTCCGACCGGGACTTTTCGGTTTCTAGGCAGGGGCTTTACCTCTAGACCACCGATCCACCTTAGCGTAGCATGAATAGCATGCACTTCGTTTTATAACAATCATGTTTCCTTTTATCAGGAGGAACAATCTGATATAATGAGTAAGGTTGCTGTTACTAAATGAAGTGTGGCTTTTCAAGGTTTGAAAGCTCTGATTTCAAATATGAATGAATGAATGAATGGGTGGGTGGGTAGGTGGATGGATGGATGGAGCGAGGGAGGGAGGGAGGAAGAATGTTTATTTATATATATAATATAATATGTATATATATATATTGTATATATATATATATTATATATATACATACATATATATATAGTTACAGTCTGGCGATGCAAAATATTCTTCAAACACACACATGACTGAGAACATCATCGATATAGCCATCTTCGAAACAGAGTGTTATTGTAAGAGATTGCATCATTGAATACAATTCTTAATATCATCATTATTATTGTGCTATACATGATCAATTACGAAGGTGAAATCTTGGTCATTTCTTTAAATGCACCCTTATAAGCATGTTACTTTCCATCATTGTTTTGGTAATGCAGTGTTACAAGGAGAAGAGGAGAGACAGGACAGAGCAGAGCAGAGCGAGAGCAGGCAGGCAGACAGACAGATGCATCACAGATCTCATGCACATACTCCGCACTTTCAAACACAGTCAGTCAGTCATAAATAGAACAAACAAAGCAAAGACCTTGCTCAAATTTGTTTTATTCTTAGTTCTTAAAAACCAACAACAAAGTGCGGGTGCATTTCTTGCATTAAAAAAACAAAATCAATAACCCAACTTAACATGCTACTCCCAACACTTAAAAAAAAATACAAAGGACTTGTGTATTTCTTGCATTAAAAAATCAAAATCAACAAACCAACTAAACATGCTCCTCGCAACACTTAAAAAAACACACCAAAGGACTAGGGCATTTCTTGCATTAAAAAAACAAAATCAACAACCCAACTTAACATAGTACTCACAACACTGGAAAAACCATATAAAAAAGGACTAGTGCATTTCCTGCATTAAAAAAAATCAACAACCCAACTTAACATGCTATTGGCAACACTAAAAAAAAAACAACAACAAAGGACTAGTACATTTCTTGCATTAAAAAAAAATCAACAACCCAACTTAACATGCTATTGGCAACACTAAAAAAAAACCAACAACAAAGGACTAGTAATTTCTTGCATTAAAAAAAATCAAAACCCAACTTAACCTGCTACACCCAACACTTAAAAAAAACAACAACAACAAAGGACTAGTGTATTTCTTGCATTAAAAACTCAAAATCAACAACCCAACTAAACATGCTACTTACAAAATTTAATTAAAAAAAAAAAACGAACAACAAAGGACTAGTGTATTTCTTGTCTTAAAAAAATCTACAACCCAACTTAACACGCTACTCACAACAATTTAAAGAAAACCAACAACAAAGGACTAGTGTATTTCTTGCATTTAAAAAACAAAATCAACAACCCAACTTAACATGCTACTGGCAACACTTTAAAAAAACCAACAACAAAGGACTAGTGCAACATGCTACTCCCAACACTTAACACAAAAAAAACCCCAACAACAAAGGACTAGTGTACTTCTTGCATTAAAAAAGCAAAATCAACAACCCAGCTTAACATTCCACTGTAACACTTTTTAAAAAGTCCCAACAACAGACTAGTGCATTTCTTGCATTAAAAAAAAACCCAAAACAACAACCCAACATAACATGCTACTCCAACACTTTAAAAAAAAAAACAACCCTACAACAAAGGACTAGTGCATTTCTTGCATTAAAAAAAACAAAATCAACAATCCAACTTAACATGATACTGGTAACACTTTAAAAAACAACAACAAAATACGACCCGAATTAGCAAGCTACTCCCAAGCTTTCAAAAAGAAACCAAAAAAACAAAGTACTGCATTTCTTCCATAAAAAAAACAAAATCAACAACCCAACTTAACACTACTTGCAAGACTTTAAAAAGAATGAACAACAAAGGACTAGTGTATTTCTTGCATTATTAAAAGAAAATCAACAACCCAACTTAACATGCTAATGCAACGCTTTAAAAACAACCAACAAGAAAGGACTTGTGTATTTCTTGCATTAAAAAAACAAAGCAACCCAACTGAACATACTACTCCAACACTTAAAAAAAAAAACCAGAGGACTAGTGTATTTCTTGCATAAAAAAAAAAATCAACAACCCAACATGCCACTGGAACACTTTAAAAAAAACAACAACAAAGGACTAGTGTCTTTCTTGCATTAAAAAAAATAAAATCAAAAACCGAACATGACATCTATGGCAACACTTTAAAAAAAACAAAAAAAGACTAGTGCATTTCTTGCATTAAAAAAAAAATCAACAACCCAACTTAACATGTTACTGGCAACACTTTAAAAAACACAAGGACTTGGTATTTCTTGCATTAAAAAAAACAAATTCAACAACCCAACTTACAGCTACTCCAACACTTAAAAAACACAAAATAAAGGAATAGTGTCATTTCTTGCATTAAAAAAACAAACAAACAAATCCCAACATAGCAGGTTACTCCCAACCTTAAAGAAAAACACAAAAAAGCAAGGACTAGTGCAATTTCTTCCTTAAAAAAACCAAACAACCCAATTTAACACTACTACTTGCAACACTTTAAAAAAAAAAACAAAGACTAGTCATTTCTTGCAATATAAAAACAAAATCAACAACCAACTTAACATGCTACTTCACACTTTAAAAAAACAACACAACAGACAAAGGACTAGTGTATTTCTTGCATTAAAAAACAAAATCGACAACCCAACTTAACATGCTACTCCAACACAAAAAAAATGACAAAAGACTAGTGTATTTCTTGCATTAAAAAAACAAATCAAAAATCCAATTAACATGCTACTCCAACACAAAAAAACAACAGCAAAAAACTAGTGTATTTCTTGCATTAAAAAAAAAAATCAACAAATCCAACTCAACATGCTACTAGTAACACTTAAAAAAAAAAACAACAACAAAGGACTAGTGTATTTCTTGCATTAAAAAAACAAAACAAAATAACGAATTTAATATGCTACTGCAACACTTAAATCAAAAACCAAAAACAAAGGACTAGTGTATTTCTTACATTAAAAAAAAACACAATCAACAACCCAACATAACATGCTACTCCAACACTTTAAAAAATAAACAAACAACAAAGTACTAGTGCATTTCTTGCATTAAAAAAAATCAACAACCCAACTTAACATGCTACTCCCAACACTTTTAAAAAAACAACAACAAAAGACTAGTGCATTTCTTGCATTAAACAAAATCAACAAGGCAACTTAACATGCTCTTGGCAACACTTAAAAAAACAACAACAAAGGACTAGTGTATCTTTTGCATTAAAAAAAACAAAATGAACAACCCAACTTAACATGCCACTGGCAACACTTAAAACAACAAACAACAACAAAAGACTAGAGTATTTCTTGCATTAAATAAACAAAATCAACAACCCAACTTAACATACTATTCACAAGACTTTAAAAGGCACAAACAAGGACTAGTGTATTGCTTGCATTAAAAAAAGAAAATCAACAACCCAACTTAACATGCTACTCCAACATTTTCAAAAAAAAAAAAACCAACAAGAAAGGACTAGTGTATTTCTTGCATGAAAAAAATAAAATCAAGCCCCAACTTAGCATGCTACTGGCAACACTTTACAAAAAAAAAAAACCAACAAGAAAGGACTAGTGTATTTCTTGTATTAAAAAAACAAAATTAACAACCCAACTGAACAAGCTACTGGCAACACTTTACAAAAAACAACAAGGACTTGTGTATTTCTTGCATTAAAAAAACAAAATCAACAGCCCAACCTAACATGCTACTTCAACACTTAAAAAAAATACCAGCAACAAAGGATAGTGTATTTCTAGCATTAAAAAAAAAAATTAACAGCCCAACTTAACATGCTACTGCAACACTTAAAAAAACCAACAACAAAGGACTAGTATATTTCTTGCATTGAAAAAAAATCGAAAATGAACTTAACATGCTACTCCAACACTTAAAAAAACAACAACAAAGGACTAATGCATTTCTTGCTTAAAAAAACAAAATCAACAACCCTACTTAACATGCTACTCCAACACTTAAAACAAAAAAACAAAGACTAGTGTACTTCTTGCATTAAAAAAAAATCAGCCACCCAACTTAACATGCTAATGGCAACATTAACAATAACAAACAACAAACAACAAAGGACTAGTGTATTTCTTGCATTAAAAAAAAACACCAAAGTTAACATACTACTTGCAACACTTAAAAAAAAAGCAACAAAGAACTGGTGCATTTCTTGCATTAAAAAAACAAAATCAAAAACCTAACTTAACATGCTACTGGCAACACTTAAAAAGAAACGCAACAACAAGGGACTAGTGCATTTCTTACATTAAAAAAACCAAAATCAACAACCCAACTTAGCAGGCTACTCGCAACACTTTCAAATAAACCAATAACAAAGGACTAGTGCATTTCTTGCATTAAAAAAACAAAATCAACAACCCAAGTAACACACTACTTGCAACATTAAAAAAAAAAAGAACAACAAAGAACTAGTGTATTTCTTGCCCTATAAAAGAAATCAAGAACCCAACTTAACATGCTACTGGCAACACTTTAAAACAACAACAACAACAAAGGACTAGTGTATTTCTTGCATTAAAAAAAATTAACATCCCAACTTAACATGGTACTGTAACACTTTAATAAAAAAAAAAAAAAAAAAAAACAACAAACAACAAAGGACAAGTGAATTTCTTCAATAAAAAAACAAAATCAACAACCCAACTTAACATGCTACTGGCATCACTTTACAGAAAAGCAACAACAAAGGACTAGTGTATTTCTTGCATTAAAAAAATAAAAACAACCACCCAAATTAACATGAAACTTCAACACTTCAAAAAAACAAACACCAACAATGGACTAGTGTATTTCTTGCATTAAAAAAACATCTTAAAATGCTACTGGCAACACTTTAAAAACACAAAAACAACAACAAAGGACTAGTGTATTTCTTGCATTTAAAAAACAAAATCAACAACCCAACTTAACATGGTACTGGCAACACTTTAAAGAAAAATGAACAACAAAGGACTAGTGTATTTCTTCCATTTAAAAAAACAAAACAAAATAACGAATTTAATGTGCTACTGTAACATTCAAAAAACAAAAACCCAACAACAAAGGACTACTGTATTTCTTACATTAAAAAAAAAAACACAATCAACAACCCAACATAACATGCTACTCCAACACTTAAAAAAAATAAACAAACAACAAAGTACTAGTGCATTTCTTGCATTAAAAAAAATCAACAACCCAACTTAACATGCTACTCCCAACACTTAAAAAAAAACAACAACAAAAGACTAGTGCATTTCTTGCATTAAACAAAATCAACAAGGCAACTTAACATGCTCTTGGCAACACTTAAAAAAACAACAACAAAGGACTAGTGTATCTTTTGCATTAAAAAAACAAAATGAACTACCCAACTTAACATGCCACTGGCAACACTTTAAAAACAAACAACAAAAGACTAGAGTATTTCTTGCATTAACTAAACAAAATCAACACCAACTTAACATACTATTCAAAGACTTTAAAAGGCACAAACAAGGACTAGTGTATTTCTTGCATTAAAAAAAGAAAATCAACAACCCAACTTAACATACTATTCACAAGACTTTAAAAGGCACAAACAAGGACTAGTGTATTTCTTGCATTAAAAAAATAAAATCAACAACCCAACTTAACATGCTACTCCAACCTTTTCAAAAAAAACAACAACAACAAGAAAGGATTAGTGTATTTCTTGCATGAAAAAAATAAAATCAAGCCCCAACTTAACATGCTGCTGGCAACACTACAAAAAAACCAACAAGAAAGGACTAGTGTATTTCTTGTATTAAAAAAACAAAATTAACAACCCAACTGAACAAGCTACTGGCAACACTTTACAAAAAACAAACAAAGGACTTGTGTATTTCTTGCATTAAAAAAACAAAATCAACAGCCCAACCTAACATGCTACTTCAACACTTAAAAAAAATACCAACAACAAAGGACTAGTGTATTTCTAGCATTAAAAAGAAAAAATAACAACCCAACTTAACATGCTACTGCAACACTTTAAAAAAATTTTCTGCATTGAAAAAAATCGAAAATGAACTTAACATGCTACTCCAACACTTAAAAAAACAACAACAAAGGACTAATGCATTTCTTGCTTTAAAAAAACCAAAATCAACAACCCTACTTAACATGCTACTCCCAACACTTAAAAAAAACAATAACAAAAGACTAGTGTACTTCTTGAATTAAAAAAACAAAATCAGCCACCCAGCTTAACATGTTACTGGCAACACTTAAAACAACAACAACGACAACAACAACAAAGGACTAGTGTGTTTCTTGCATTCAAAAAAAATAACCAAAGTTAACATACTACTTGCAACACTTAAAAAACAACAACAAAGAACTGGTGAATTTCTTGCATTAAAAAAACAATCAACCATCTAACTTAACATGCTACTGGCAACACTTAAAAAAAACGCAACAACAAGGGACTAGTGCATTTATTACATTAAGAAAAAACAAAATCAACAACCCAACTTAACATGCTACTTGCAACACTTAAAGAAAAAAAATACTAGTGTATTTTTTGCATTTAAAGACAGAATCAACAACCCAACTTAGCAGGCTACTCCAACAATTAAAAAAAAAACATTACAAAGGAATAGTGCATTTCTTGCATTAAAAAAGCAAAATCAACAACCCAACTTAACATGCTACTTGCAAAACTTTAAGAAAAAACACAAAAACAAAGGACTAGTGTATTTCTTGCATTAAAAAAACAAAATCAACAACCCAACTTATCATGCTACTCCGAACACTAAAAAAAACTAACAACAAAAGACTAGTGCATTTCTTGGTTTGACAAAACACAATCAACAACTGAACTTAACATGTTACTGGCAATACTTTTTAAAAGATAAACAACAAAGGACTAGTTCATTTCTTCCATTAAAAAAAAAATCAACAACCCAGCTTAAAATGCTACTCCATCACTTTAAAAAAAAAAAACCCAACTGCAAAGGACTAGTGAATTTCTTGCATTAAATAAACAAAATCAACAACGGAATTTAATATACTACTCCAACACTTTGAAAAACAAAACAACAACAACAAAGGACTGGTGTATTTTTTTTTTTTTTTTTTGTATTTTGTACCACTTTATGTCACGGCAGAGAATCTGCGTGAAATTCGGGCTGCTCTCCCCGGGGAGAGCGCGTCGCCACATGTGCAGCGCCTACCCATTTTTTTTTTCTTTTTCCTGCATGCAAGTGTATTTGTTTCCCTATCAGAGTGGCTTTTTTCTACAGAATTTTGCCAGGGACAACCCCCTTGTTGCCGTGGGTTCTTTTACGTGCGCTAAATAGTGATGTGTAACACACGGGACCTCGGTTTATCGTCTCATCCAAAAGACTATTTCCTGCATTAAAGAAAAATCAAGAACCCAACTAAACATGCTACTGGCAAAACTTTAAAAAAGCAAAAAAAAAGCAAAGGACCTGTGTATTTCTTGCATTAAAAAACCAACAACCCAACTTAATATGCTACTTGCGACACTTAAGAAAACCAACAAAGGAC